>CBVK0100357730.1:0-12702 GCA_900067695.1 Picea abies | reverse complement strand
AGGTCCAGTGGACCTGGTACTGTCCTGAGGACGTGACATGGGAGCATGCAGATATTATGCGGGCAGAGTACCCGCATATTTTTGAAAATTTTGGAGGACACGCAGAGGCAGTGTAAGTTGCACTGAGGACAATGCAAAAATAAGGGGAGGGGGATTGTAGTGTCCCCAAGGCCGAGCCCCGTTACAGATCATGTTATATGCAAAGAATTGTAAATATGTTCTATAGGCTGGTGAGCCAAGTTTTGTATAAGGTATAAGCTGTAGGCTTATGAGTTTTGTTAGGCCAGGGAGCCTAAGTGTTGAAGGCCAGGAGCCTGTGATATACTTGTATGTATGCAGGTCAATTAATAAAATATAAATACCGCCAGTGCAGTCCGACCACGATGAAAGAGTGATGGGGGACTGAGCATCCACAGAATGGGCAAGGAACTAGGGGCTAAAAGGTGGGAAAAGGGCTGAGTGCTAAGCCTAGGGGCTTAAGCCTGGGAAATAATATTTTAATATTATTTCCAGAAAAAGGCATGTGCATTTTTATTTATCCTAAGTTCCTGGCAAAGGAAAGAACGTGCAAAGGGGATGCACGCTGTGGTAGGCATGCAGTTTCCAGGGTGACAAGTGTCATCCCTGGTGCATGCAAATATAAGCCTTGAACTAAACCGTGGGGGGGGGGGCTCCTCCATTTTGAACCGAATCTCTGTGCGTGGAAGGTACGACCTCTACGGGATATCCTGATTCATCTTTGAAAACCGTTAGTCGTGTTTGCCTGAGGAAAACCGTGTAATACCCTGTCCGGAGCTATGAGTCTGTGTCTGTTCTAGTAAACCCGGAAACGCATTCCTGAACCCGAATTCCCTGTGTTGGACTCGAGTGGAAGCATCCTGTGATTGTATGGGAAAACTGAGCTAGCCTGTGCGTGAAGCTTGCTCTGAAATCATCACTGTGAGATCATCCTGTGATTGCCGAGCCATTGTTGGAAGCATTTGTCTGTGTTTCCTGTGGATTGTTGTGAATGCGCAGAACTGGACTGCGTGAGGCTTGTTGGCCTATGAGCGACCCCTCCAAGTGAGGGAGTGCGCAGAGGGATAAGAGAACTCCTGGAAGGAACCCCTGTGGCTGCCATAGAGCCCAGAGAATTCCGGTCTAGTCTGTTCCTGTAACCCAAGGTAAGGGAGACTGGCAGCTGAAGGACTGTCTAGGTGACAAAGAAGGTGCACTCTCCTGGGGTGGAACAGGCATGTGGGGAATGAGGGTCGGTGTGCAGTGAGCGTGGGAGATTCCTGGGAGAGCTTCTTCCTGGTGAATGTATATGTGTTATCTTCCCTGTAACCTCAGCCTAGCCTAGGATTCCTTGCCTTGGGGTGGAGCTCGGTCCCAGCTCGGGGGTGACCTACTGTTGAGCTGATGAACAGTGTGGTCTAAGGCTGGGAGGTTCGTGGAAGGCCTGCACTTGGTTGGTGATTACTACAACAGATAAAAGATAAGTAATCTGAGTTATGTTTATCACATTCAACATGACTGTGCTGTTTTGTATCATGTTTTCCGCTGTGTGAATGAATTAATGATAAATGCTATGGAATGATTAATTATAGCAGTACCCATATATTACACTCTGAGTTTAAGTATGTTTAATCATGTTAAATGCATTAGTTTATAATTTCATGTACAGAATGGTTAAACTGAGGGGGTTGGGAACCCCGGAGTAGTGAAAGGGTGCGCTACAATTGGTACACTACAAATTGGTATCAGAGCAATTGGTACATTACAGTCTTCTTATCCTTTCCTCCTTTCAACTTATTCTTCCCCTCCTTGGAAGCTTCCTGGAGCCCTTTCTCATTGGAATTGCTTGGCTTCCCTTTCTTGTGGCCTATGTTTTCCAAATACTATGCCTCTACACATGCCTTGTCCATTGTCCTTAGCTTAAAAAAAATCACTTTTTTTCGTAAATGGCTATGTAGACCCCCAAATTACTTGAGGAGTACATCTCGGTTCTTGGGAGAGATACCCAACATGATGGCCATATTTTTGAATTCTACCATGTACCCCTATACACCCTGCACTTGTGTTTTCCTGAAGTAATGCCAATGGATCCATTGGTCCTCTACATACCCAAAAGGATATAAATAAGACTTAATGAGGGTCTTGAATTCCTCCCACTTAATTACCGGTGGATCACCCTCCAACCTAAGTGTCTCTATATGACATTCCCACCAGGTAAAGCATGGCCCTCTAACTTATGTCTAGAAAATGATATATTTTTCTCCTCCTCTATACGGTGAATGCTGAAACAAAATTCTAGTTGTTGCAACCAATGATTTAGTTTTAATGCATGTATCTCACCTTGGTATGGATTTATGTCCAATTTCAATTGCATATTGAATAGGGATTGTGAAGGGTTTATGGCACTGGAACCCAAATAGTCTTTCTCAAGTTCTTTTTGCGACTCCTTTTTGGATCTTCCTTATTTCCTAATTTCCCTTCTGATCCAAACTCAGAGTTAGAGTATCCAGCCTCTCCAAATGGCCTTAGATTGATTGCTAGAGCCACCATGAGGAGGGACATATTGTGATATATTTCAATGACTCACTCTTCCAACCTCTCAAATATCTCCTTTGTTGGGTCTCGAGGGTTGTTATGAATAGACTTGTCGGCCGTGGATAGTGTTCTACGACTTTCTTCTCAAATTGATTCCTCGATCCCTAGAACTTCCCACAAATACAAAAAACAAACCTTCTATAATACCAATATGATATGTAAACATCTATGGATATTCCACTGGAAAAATTCGTCACAACATATCTTATTAATATTTGAAATCTTAGATTTATATGATTCATTTCCTTAGATCCCAAATTTATTATCTCTATATTATGGATTAAATTTAATAAATAAATGAAAAATAAAAATGAAAGAGAAAGCATAAAATACAAACCATCCACACAAATGAACACAATATTTTACCTGGGAAACCCAATATGAGAGAAAACTCAGCTAGAGGGTGAGGCCTATGCTTTGCTCTATTTGTTCAGTTATAAATGCACATACGAAGGTATGGAAACTCAATTTGGAGTTAAATTTTGACACTGTAGCCTAAACGACTGCTACAAAATCCTCTTCCTCCTTTTTTATGCTCACAAAATACCAATGTTCTATGTTTTTCTCAGCTATGGAACAAGATACAATGCAAAAGAATGGACCCCTTCTCCTCCTAGTGGACAAATATTTAGCATAGCTTGATAACCATCTAGGGGTAGGGTTTTGACTTTATCGACCCTCAATTGTGATAAGGTTTTGGACCTTCCAAAATATTCTTTAAACTACACATGTGGCTATCCCCATATGTATGAGCCATAGGGTCTGAAGTCGCATCCTCTCGTACCATGGTGGTCAACATAGTCGGTCAACTTGTGGGAGACATAACTTTTTCATACGAACTCTGATTGATGTGATTTTTTGCATCATTGGAAAGGTATCTAAGTGTAGATAAATTTCAATGGATTCTAACTAAAGGTAGTGTTAGTGTCGGAAGTCACTCCTGGATTGCTTGCAGGAGTAGAGCCCGACACCCATCAGTTTAATGTCACGATTTGTTTATAAGGGGATGATCAAATGGAGATAAAGGCTCGAGGAGATATCACTCTAACTTGGGGACTGGATCTGGTATGTAAAGAACAAAGGAGGTATGGAATCCTAACTTCAGCTAGTGGGTTGATTAAAAGATGAGCAGGTGGAAGACTTAGGAGAAAAATGAACAAAATACCTCAGGCAACAAGCCTTTTGGCAGTCTGTAGGGGAAAAACTTTGAACGCAGGATCCTCCTGGTTCAGGGCTTCAAGAAACTGAAGAGAAGACTTGACTGGATCCTCCAATTCCAAGTCACTCAGCGCTGGGAAAATCACAAGAACTGATTAGAACAATGTAACTATTACAGTGATCCATTACAACATCATCCTATAACAACTACAACTCGATTGGATCCTCCAATTCCAAGCTGTTCTAACATAGTATAACAAAGGCATAAGAGAAGCCAGCATTCATAAGGCAAGAAGTCTCAAAAGTCCATACATAACCAGAGTATCAATGCTTCATTAAAACTTTACAACTGGGAGCTCTACTCAACCATCGATACCTTACAAAATACAAAGACTGAGTCTATATACTCAGAGAAAAATGCCTAACAGAGGCGTGCCCAGTCGCCCAAGGCTTGGTGTCCCTTCAGTCAAACTCATATTGATATTCTTTGTCGGACACCACCTTAACTGCGCATGGCTCCCGCAGGGGGAGTAGCTGAATCAGTAAATGTCGAGTTAGCGTGCGCAGACCTCCTTCGGCTAGTCGAGGACTCAGCATGGATTTTCTGAAAGACTGGGTACATAGGACCCTCTCAAGTGGACCGCTTACTAGACCCTCCATACTACACACTTAATGAATGAAGAGAGGTTTCACCCACCCCTTCTTGCTTTCATTTATTCCAAGCGAAGACCAGGATTGAGGTCGGATTCGATGGCAACTGGAGGTCGTGACGGGCCTCCCTGTGACTGAAACTCGACGCCTTTGGCCCCTTTTGTGACTTTGCTACCCACGACTCCTAGCACTTGGTTCTCCAACTCTCGAGTTCGCGAGATCTCCGATCTCTGCCACCTATATTCCACTCACCCTTGCGGTCCCACATGCTAACCGGCAGTTGCCGAGATATCGCTTCTCGCGATCTCGCAACTCTGGACGCAAATCTTTGCAGCTCCAATTCATGAACCTCCGAGTTCATGATATGTCGATGCCACTCGGCATTGTCTCCCTACAAGGATTGACCTTCCAACACCTGTCCCCCACTACGGTCCTTAACTCCGTCGGGAAATCGCGTATCGGGATATCGCGATTCCCATTGTCATGTGCACTGGACTTTCAGTTCCCCGATCCCCGACTCTGCGGGATCTCTCGCCACATGTCCCTGCTGACAGACGGTTCAAAGCTCTTGTCGGGATACCGCGGATCATGATTCCAACATGCGAGAGTTCCATGTCTTCGAAAACTCCGATTCTCCGATGCACTGAACCCCGACTCTCCTCCTGATGTCTGACACGTGTCCTGCCAAGATCAACGGCTGACGGGATTTTGTCGATCTCCTCTGTAAGATTCTGACCGTCGATTTCTCCCTCCTTGAAGACTTCTTGAGAAGGGCTAAGTATTCCTTCTCAGAACTTTCCCTCTGACACCTGCACTTGCAACTCTTTGCTCGAACAGTTCACGGCACAAAACTCCTTTGCTTTCCTTTAACAATATCACGAAGGTGCTTCAGGTCACAAGATCTCGTGCCACGTGCCCTTTGGGATGAGTGGTTGTCATCCATTCCTGAACATGCTACGGGCGCCATCCATGCGCTAACCTTGGCATAGATTTGCTGATCATGATTTCCCGCTCACCACTGATCTACTCTATACATGGATCCTAGTTGTTGACGACATACTTTGCCCGCTCGCTTGATTGGAAGTCGGAAAACGAGATTTTTCCATGTTGCACTCAGGCGCTTCTTGTGTAACTTGTAGACCCGAATGCTCTCGAGCCCAAGACAAGAACTATCGCTAACATTAGGCTCCATGGGATTTAGAGTCGTCCCTGCGATGCTCTAAGAACTCCTTCTGCAGTTTCAGTCACCTTTCTGTTGGGCTATGGAGTCACTTATTATGCCGAAAAAATTCAAAAAGAAAATACACAAAGGAGTAAAAGACAATATTTACAAACAGAGGAGCCATCTAAGGCTCAAATAAAACATTTTTTTAGAAAATGCCCATTCACTGGGTTGTTGAAAACCTCTTCACCCTCCAGATCCTGCAACCCATATGTGTTGTTGGAGAAAATCTTAGATATTTTAAAGGGGCCGATCCAGAGGGCGTCAAACTTGTTGTGCTTGCCTTTATCCTGTCTGGGTGCGTCCCACTTAAATACCAATTCCCCGATCTCGAACTCCATTTTCCTGACCTTTCTATCAAAAGCCTGTTTGATCTTCTGTTGATGACTGTAAGCTGCGTCTCTCACTTGTTCTCTGATCTGCTATGCTTCCACTATCTGATGAATTCTTCTGATCATATGATCTAGTTCTCCCTCGTAGTCTTGAAAGAACTTCGCCACAGGTAAGGCGAGCTGAGTAGGGAAAACCGCCTCTGCTCCATAGACTAGTTGAAACGGTGAAGTGCCCAGAGATTTCTTCGTTGTGACACGATCGACCCACAGGGCAAATTTTAACTTTGAATCCCAGGCTCTTTTGTTATCCTCTAACAATATTTTGATGATCTTTATTAGGATTTTGTTAGAGGATTCCACTAAACCATTTCCCTAGGGATACTAGGGGGTGGAGTGAATTAGCGAGATCCGGAACTGCTCACAGAACTTAATTAGAGGTTCAAATTTGAAAGAAGAAGCATTATCGGTGATGATCCTGCTGGGACAGCCGAATCGGGCTATGATATCCTCCAGGAAGCTGATAATTACTTTGTGTGATGTGCTTCTGGTGGGGACAGCTTCTATCCACTTAGTGAAATAATCTGTTGCATTCAGGATCCATCTGTGCTGACCACTTGAGGGAGGATGAATCTCTCCAATGAAGTCTAACCCCCACTGCTAAAAAGGTGTCGAAGCTACTATGGGTTTTAATGGCAGCGATTTGAGCTGTTTCTTTCCTGAGAACCTTTGGCATTTGATGCAAGCTTTGATCTCCCTACAAACATCGGGGAATAAAGTGGGCCAGTAATACCCAGCTCAGAGTATCTTGTGAGCTGTGGTCTTCCAGAAATGATGACCTCCGCAAAGGCCGCTATGAAAATCAAACGTAACCTTTTGGGCCTCCTGTGGGTCCAGGCATCTCAGAAATACCCCTAGAGGGTCTTTCCAGTATAAGGCTTGATCAATGAGGCAATAATTGACCGCCTTGAGCTTTAGAGCCCTTGCTTTGCTTTTTCCTATTCCATCGGGGGGCTTCAATTCTTGCAAAAAGTACAAGATATCCTTGTACCAGGAGCATGTTGCTAGGGACAAGGCACCCTGAAAATTATCATTGGATGACTCAGCTTGCTCATTGATGAAGCTAATCCCTAAGGCTTTGCAATTAGATTCAGCCAGCAACTTGGCCAAACCCTGCCCCTTTATCAACTTGGTGGGCTTAATCTCTAGATCAAATTCTAGGATCTTGGCAATCCACTTACCTCTTCTTCTGTCTATGTCAGGCTGTATAAGAATGTATTTCACAGAGGCCAAAGGAATGTATGCAGTGATTTTCGAGTGCAAGACATAGACTCTGAAGGCTTTGAGAGCTTTCACTAAGGCATAGGCCTGCTTCTCCATGATCTCGTACCGGATTTCAGCATCTCTCAATGCCTTGCTGAAGAAGGCAATAGGTTGCTCTTGCCCTTGATCATTTTTCTGCAACAAGACTGCTGCTACTGTATCACAAGAAGCAAAAGAAAAAATCAGGAAATCTTTAAAATAATCAGGACTGACTAGTACAGGTGCCTCAGTTAGCGCCCTCTTTATTCAGAGAAAATATTCCCTAGGTTCAGTAGTCCATTTCACTTCATTTCCCTTCTTGAGCATGGTTGTGATGTGTTTCACCAACTCGGCAAAATTAGAGACAAATCTCCTCAGAAAATTTATTTTCCCCAAAAAGGCCTGAACTTCCTTCTTAGACCTGGGAAGTGACAGGTTCTAAAGTGCTTCTACCCTACTAGGGTCAATCCTTACTCCCTCTGCTGACACTATATGGCCTAATAGCTTCCCTTCTTTCATAGCGAACAAATATTTCTTGGGGTTTAAAGATAGGCCAAACCTCCGACACTTCAGGAAAACCTTCTTCAAGTGGCAGCAGTGCTCCTTATCTGTCCTTGAGAAGACCGTGATGTCATCTAGATATATTACCACAAACTGGTCCTTCTCTCCAATGAAGGCTATGTCCATGGCCCGCTGAAATGTTTCTCCTGCATTCATCAATCTGAAAGGCATTTTGGCATACATGAATGTGCCCCAAGGAGTGGTGAAGGTCGTTTTTTCCCTGTCCTCAAGCATGACTGATATCTGATTGTAACCGGAGAAGCCATCAATCATAGATATTCTGGATGCGCCAATGACCTTCTGCAATATGTGTTCCATGTTGGGCAGGGGATAATTGTCTTTCCTTGAGCTTCTGTTCAGGTTCCTGAAATCAACACAGAGTCTGATTTCCCCACTCTTCTTTCTTACTGGAAGCAAATTGGCCACCCAATCGGAATATCTCAAGGGGACAATGATTTGGGCATTCAGCAGCTTCTTCACCTCTTTCTCCATGACAGGTAGCAACATGGGATTTATCTGTCTCAGCTTCTACTTGAATGGCTTAGCCTCTTCTTTCAGTGGGATCTTTTGCTCAATGAAAGATGTGTCATACGTCTTAAGGTCTTTGTAGGTCCATGCAAACACATCGGCAAACTCTCTCAACAACTTGGTATATTCAATCCTCTGCTCCTTGGTCAAACTCCTTGACAGCTTGACAAACTTAGGCTCTTCTGGTGTGCCAATGTTGCACTCGGCTGTGTCAGCATCATCACCCGAAACTCTTCCCTTTATTGCCACATCATTCCCATCGAACAATCTTTCTAATGGGACTAGTCCCCTTGGAATGTGATTGCCAGG
Organism: Picea abies; assembly: GCA_900067695.1. Lineage (NCBI taxonomy): Eukaryota > Viridiplantae > Streptophyta > Pinopsida > Pinales > Pinaceae > Picea > Picea abies. The sequence continues at coordinate 4,050 of CBVK0100357730.1, read as the reverse complement.
CAGCTGAATAATGTCATGCTTTGCTATTTTACTCAGCAACTCACCCCCATTAAACCCTTCCTCAGGGATGGAATCTTGATCGATATGCAGCTCTGAAAACTCTTCGATAGTCTCCAAGAATTTCTTGATCTCAAGATCATCCTCAAACACCTTCCAATGCAGTTTAATGTCACGATTTGTTTATAAGGGGATGATCAAATGGAGATAAAGGCTCGAGGAGATATCACTCTAACTCGGGGACTGGATCTGGTACGTAAAGAACAAAGGAGGTCTGGAATCCTAACTTCAGCCAGTGGGTTGATTAAAAGATGAGCAAGTGGAAGACTTAGGAGAAAAATGAACAAACTACCTCAGGCAACAGGCCTTTCGGCGGTCTGTAGGGGAAAAAATCTGAACGCAGGATCCTCCTGGTTTAGGGCTTCAAGAAACTGAAGAGAAGACTTGACTGGATCCTCCAATTCCAACTCCCTCAGCGCTGGGAAAATCACAAGAACTGATTAGAATAATGTAACTGTTACAGTGATCCATTACAACATCATCCTATAACAACTACAACTCGACTGGATCCTCCAATTCTGAGCTGTTCTAACACAGTATAACAAAGGCGTAAAAGAATCCAGCATTCATAAGGAAAGAAGTTTCAAAATTCCATACATAACTAGAGTATCAGTGCTTCATTAAAAATTTACAACCGGGAGCTCTGCTCAACCATCGATACCTTACAAAATACAAAGACTGAGTCTATATACTCAGAGAAAAATGCCTAATAGAGGCATGCCCAGTCGCCCAAGGCTTGGTGTCCCTTCAGTCAAACTCACATTGATATTCTTTGTCGGACACCACCTTAACTGCGCATGGCTCCCGCAGGGGGAGTAGTTGAATCAGTAAATGCCGAGTTAGCGTGCACAGACCTCCTCCGGCTAGCCGAGGACTCGGCATGGCTTTTCTAAAATACTGGGTACACAGGACCCTCTCGAGTGGACCGCTTACCAGACCCTCCATACTTCACACTTAATGAATGAAGAGAGGTTTCACCCACCCCTTCTTGCTTTCATTTATTCCAAGCGAAGACCAGGATTGAGGTCGGATTCGATGACAACTGGAGGTCGTGACAAGCCTCCCTGTGACTGAAACCCGACGCCTTTGGCCCCTTTCATGACTTCGCTACCTGCGACTCCTAGCACTCGGTTCTCCAACTCCCAAGTTCGCGAGATCTCCGATCTCTGCCACCTGTATTCCACTTGCCCTTGCGGTCCCACACACTAACCGGCGGTTGCCGAGATATCGCTTCTCACGATCTCGCAACTCTGGATGCAAATCTTTGCGGCTCCAACTCACGAACCTCCGATTTCGTGATATGCCGATGCCACTTGGCGTTGTATCCCTACAAGGATTGACCTTCCGACACCTATCCCCCACTACGGTCCTTAACTCCGTCGGGAAATCACATATCGAGATATCGTGATTTCCGTTGTCATGTGCACTGGACTTTCAGTTCCCCGATCCCCGACTCTGTGGGATCTCTCGCCACATGTCCCTGCTGATGGATGGTTCAAATCTCTTGTCAGGATATCGCGGATCATGATTCCAACATGCGAGAGTTCCATGTCTTTGAAAACTCCAATTCTCTGATGAACTGAACCCCGACTCTCCTCCTAATGTCTGACGCGTGTCCTGCCAAGATCAACGGCTGACGAGATTTTTTCAATCTCCTCTGTAAGATTCTGACCGTCGATTTCTCCCTCCTTGAAGACTTCTTGAGAAGGGCTAAGTATTCCTTCTCATAACTTGCCCTCTGACACCAGCACTTGCAACTCTTTGCTCCAACAGTTCACGACACAAAACTCCTTTGCTTTCCTTTAACAATATCACGAAGGTGCCTCAGGTCACGAGATCTCCTGCCACGTGCCCTTTGGGATGAGTGGCTATCATCCATTCCTGAACATGCTACGGGCTCTATCCATGCGCTAACCTTGGCGCAGCTTTGCTGATCGCAATTTCCCGCTCACCGCTGATCTGCTCTATACATGGATCTTGGCTGTTGACGACATACTTTGCCCGCTCACTTGATTGGAAGTCGGAAAATGAGATTTTTCCATGCTGCGCTCAGGCGCTTCTCATGTAATTTGCAGACCCGAATGCTCTTGAGCCCAAGACAATAACTATCGCTAACAGGTAGGAAATGTTTTACCCCCAAAAATGTTGTTTAATGCCTCAAAATGGCTCCAGAAGGTTTCAAACCCTGATTTCCAAACTAGGAATTGTTGTTAAAATGATTGTCAATATGATTTCTCCAATGTTTTCCACCCTGAAAGTATTGAGATAGATCACGTGAATGTTGAAATGCTGAAATGAGAAACACCTTTTGGCATAGGCTATGGTCACCGCCGGTGGTCATGTGAGGGGAAGGAGATAACATTTACTAAGCTCCATTTTGGGGATAACGACTTGGAGTGTCGAGACCCTTCATCACAGGAATGTCGAAATGCGAAATCGCGAAATGCCTTTTGGCGTAGGTTGTGATCATTGTCGGTGGTCACGTGAGGGGAAGAATCTAGCAATGCTAAGCTCCATTTAGGAGTTTCAGTGATCGTGACATGGAGATTCAAGACGCCTCATCACAGGATTCCCGAAATCGCGAGTCGCAAAAGCACTTTATGGATAAGTGCTTGGTCACAGCCATGGGCACATGACGGAAGAAGCTTGCAAGATGCAAGGCTCCATTTCATGATCGGGAGTTGGAAGAGTCAGAGTGACTCGCAACAAAATTCATGAAACACGAAATTGCATAGCGCCTGTTGGTGTAGCCGGTGGTCATCGTCGGTGGTCACCAAAAGGGAAGGAGCTATTTGTTGAGCCCTATTTTCGGATATCATGACATGGAAAGTCGAGATCTCTCACCGCAATTTTTCTGAAATGAGAAACCACGAAATCACTTTCTGTTTAGACCTTGGTCATAGCCAGTGGGCACATGGGATAAAATGTGAGACACTATGGATGTAATCCAACTGTGCTGGTGAATTGGGAAACTGATTGAAGGGTAGTTGTTTCACTTTGATAGTTAGTTTTTCAGTTACGATTCAGTTAGCATAACTGAATCACAGTTCTTGATTGTTTGGCGATTCAGTTTCTGATGCGGTCTCTTTGGATATTCGAGGTGTAACTGAATGGGTGGTGTGGATAAAAGAAAAATGTGGTGACTGCGTGAGGTTAGCTGTTCTGACTGAAAAATGAGGGAAACTGGGAGAAAGGAAAAACGCAGAATACACAGTGAGAGATCAAACTCAAAAACGATGAACAAAAGATGAATTGAGCAGAAGAACAATGAAATAGAGAAGAATTGTAGAACAGAGAAGGGGTAAGAAGTGAGACACCTGTATTGTTTGTTATTCAATATTTATTCATAATCAGGGAGGTAGGGTGGTGCTAGGGAGGACTGTAGTCCTCTGTTATTCAAGTTGGTGCTTGAATACTAAAATTTGGAGCTTTCATCTAGTCGTGGCTAGAAAAATAGGGTGGCAGGGTGGTGCTTGGGAAAACACAGAGTTTTATGTATACAAGTTGGTTCTTGTATAAGTAGAAGTAGGTGCTTCCATCCAGTTGGTGATGGAACACTCAGGGAGTTGGTGATTCCTTCTAGTGGGTGCTAGAGAAACCAGAGAGTTGGTGCTCTCAACAAGTTGGAGCTTATAAAACAGAAACCAGAGAGTTGGTGCTCTCAACAAGTTGGAGCTTATAAAACAGAGGTAATAGCCTCACTTTGAGTTGGTGCTCAAACATAGATGATGTACAAAACTTAAAATACTTCCTATCATTCGAAGAAGAAGAGGTTTTCTCCCTTTATGGGTTTCCTTGTGAAAATTTGTCTCTGTGTATATCTTATGTGTGACTGAGGTTCATTATTCATGTTGTTCATATGTTGTATAATATTGATGGTCACTTGGCATTATTCATGTTGTTCATATGTTGTATAATATTGATGGTCACTTGGAAGGGATTGAAAATTGTTTAAATAGACTTAAAATTGTTTAAGCATAGTAACAACTGATT
>CBVK0100357729.1:0-12703 GCA_900067695.1 Picea abies | reverse complement strand
AAGAAATATTAATATAATATTCCTTTTTGTCTTAAGCTCCCTAGCTTATCCATTTTCCTTAACTTTTAGGCCCTTCCCTTTCCCTAACTAGTGGATTTTAGTCCCCCATATCTTTTATCGTGGTCGGTCTGTGCGCAGTGATGTATTTTATAATAATTATGAGACATATACAAAACATGCGCACTGGCTTTTAACATCTAGGCTCTCTGGCCTAATAAAAACATAAGCATCCTATCTTATAATAACTGGATCACCATCCTATAAAACATATCATATATACAAAGGCTCCCTAGCCTCACAATCACGCGCACTTAAGATTTTGTGTGCGGTATCCTGGAATGTGCACACTTCATCATTTCACTGCGTAGTACATGCGTGCACTATGCCATGAAATGTGCATAGAAAATTCTATCAAACAAGTCACCAACTTAAGTACATTTCCATTTACATTACAATTGGGTTCAACCTAGGGATATTACAAGCATAGGTAAGAGAAAGGAGGTAAGACTAGTTCTTTAATTCTAAGGCACCTGATCTACTGTTCTTAGCACCTCGCAGGGAAGTGCTATCCCTAGTAGGATCCAATGTTAAGACCCAAGTCTACACCCCTTCCCCTCTTATCTCTCTTTTCTGTACCTTCCTAGAAATCATTCCTCTTAAGGTTGGTCAAGTTAGTTTCCCATTTGTTTAATGACTTGTATTTCCTTGGTGTCTTGCTTGATTGATTCTTTGCACATAGTTTTTCTATTTTTCTTGAAGGATAAACACATATCGTGATTTGGTTCGAATTACTTGTCATCTTGTTTTCCATTAATTGAGCTTACAACAGGTCGATCAAGTATGTTGTATGCATAGGGAACAACCATGAGAAAAAACACAGCATTGAGAGCAGTCCATTTCGGGCTTGAAATATAAGAAAAAAACATGTTCAATTTCAACGGTGAAGATCCGACAGTAAGTTAAGATCAACGGCTCCCATGAATTCGATATTTATAAGTCACGAGGATTTTAAGAAACAAAGCATGAAGAATATTCACATCGAAAATTCGACGTTTGGGCATCCAAGCTTTTCGATATGACCAACGATGCCAAAGTGCCTAACCATCGAAGTTCTGAAGTGATGTCACGTTGTCACGTCGCTCTGGGCCCTACCACTCCGGGATATTTTCATCTCAGTATAGGCCGAAATTGCCAAATATTCGAACTTTTGAAGTCCCGAAGTCATTAAATTTGATGGTTAAAGTAATCGTGGTCTAATTATAAGTAAATGTGAGTTAATGACTCAGGAAGAAAGTCACTCTGGTAGATTTTCAGGCTACATATCTAAAAATTCCTGAAGTTCTAAATTGGCACCATCGCTAAATAGGGTTAGAGGAAGTTAAAAACTGGCAGACTAAGAAAAATTTAGTAGGGGTGCTAAGGTAGCAAGGTCCTTCATATCGCAGATTTGCGAAACTAATCAGCGACTCACATTCATTTCGGGAATAAAAGACGCCCGAATGTTGATCTCCTAGAACAGTTCCGAGATTGAAAATCATGGTATATCTCAAGAAGGAGTTGTCAACACATCCAATCATTTCTAGTGGCCTCAAAATGCGCATAGACATTCCAATGCTTGACACATCTCTCACCTTTGTCACTCTGAATCAGTTTTTGTTAAAGGCTCAATACAATTCAACTTATGCATCAGTCTGGTCTACCATCAATAATAGTTTTCAATTATTTAAGTTGAGACATTTCAAGGTAATGCATAATAAGTGGTCGTTTGTGTTTGATATGAATCACATCCATTTTAATTAAGTTAAGTTTGAAGTATGCATCACTGCACTCCAACAGTGTCATTTTTATGTCAATAAGTTGTTTATAACTGTGAGCACAGAGTTAAGCCTCAATCCCATATGGACGAGAGCCTTTGCAACTCAGATAAATATCCAGTTTTTGTATGTTTTAAAGGTGGGATTTTTGGTGGAAAAGGGAAGTATCTGAAGGGTCAGACCTTCTTACAATATTGTAAATTTCTCTACCTATTGAGTGTATGTTGATGGAAGTTGTTTTTCTTACTCAAATTTGTATGTGTTTAATTTGATCTTGAATGCAAATTCTGTGTTGTGTGCAAACTACATTTCCTTATTATTTCAACTACGGTTTTAGTTTATTTGTTCACCGATTATGCAACTTGTTATACAACTATTCTTTAGTGAATAGATTAACTAATTCACCACCTGTTGGATGATTTGCATCTAGATTTTTGTTGAAGTTTTAAGATATTATTTTAAGCCTTTATTTCTCATATAGCGAGCGATTCATTGCATTGTTGGATATTGTCTCCTGTGTGTGTCTTTAATATTCCCAACTATCCATTAATATCCATACTTGTAGCAAAAGAGAAACTACCTTCATACTGTGCGGTTTTTCCAACCATATCACCATCTTCCCAAAACCCATCCTTGAGCTGACCACCAAAATCAAATTATAAAAGAATAATCATTCCAAAACTTGAGGTGGCCTAGCTTTTCCCTTTAGCAGTAAATTGCAGAATTTAGGACCAACAATTCTAATGCTATCGAATCCCTCCATTGATGTGGCATGTACACATTTTTCCAAACAAGTAACAAGCGAGCACAAATACAGTTACTAGACTTCCTTATAGACTTCTACCATTTGGATGCATAGTCCTTTATGCTCGATGGGAAACCATTTACCATCATAGTTGAGGATATCTACTTCATTATAGGCCTATCACAAAGAGGATAGGTAGTGATCTTGAGAACCCAAGGATTTGATGGCTTAACCATAGAGGATTATATAGCCACATATTACAAAGCTAACATCGTCAATGTGGGTTCACAAATAACCATAAAAAACATAGAGAGATTAAGCCTCAAAATAATATTATATACCATGAATCTCATTGTAGGATCAACATCCTTACAATAGGAACCACGATATCATACGCAATATTCCATTGAGTGTCTGAGACCGACAATGTTCAACTGGAGCACTACTATGTTCAACTTTATGAAAAGAACAAACAATTTGGGTTTGGGAGTGTCCTTTGTGCCTTCTTCTTAGAGAGAGTACTAAGAATAATCCCAAGGACACATGTGAGAAAACATCAAATAACATGGCCAACATTTATCTGATGGATAGATTTATTGACGTGCATAGCATGGGGAGTAGTATTCAACCCCTTTAGTGACGATTTCTTCAACTAGTGGGCACGACAAATACCCACCATTGAAGACTAGCCATATGTCAGGATTAACTTCTCCAAGGACCCAAATATGGTCATACCTCCTAATGTAGTGCTTGGGGAGATAGGTAAAATCTTTATCTTTTCTAAGTTATTTAATTTTTATTTTTATGTAAGTTGTATATAAATGTTAAAATAAGAAAAGAGCATTTCTTTTTGGCGAGATCCATGTTACTAAAATGCACCCCATCGTTGTGTAGATATAGGACATGTGAGACCTGCTAACTTCCCACAGTACAGGTGTCGGGGAAGAGGCGAAGCTCAAGCTAGAGATGAAGAAGATAGGACACTTTCAAATGTGGAAAGGAACATGGAGGCCTTGACACATTTTGTCCCTATGGAAGTATTATATGATTTACCAGTGGGGATGAAACGTCATATAGTTGGTTTACCCAGGACATGGGTCTTCCTTTTTCGGCATTTGGAAAATTATGTACTTTTTTATGGTAGATCTCATAGGCCTGAGACATAGACCTTTTATGTTCCAAGGGCACAATTTTGTATCTATAAACATTCAATGCTAGAAGCCCGACTTTTGAACTATCTATAAACATTCAATGCTAGAAGCCCGACTTTTGAACTATGTACCTCATTATATTTATATATATACATATTTTCACCTTGTGTTATTATGACTTACTTTCAAATTATGGATATTTAAATGTGTCAATGATGTGTGCTTGTGTTATTGATCATACAAATGCCAATCTAGAATATAGTTAGCAGATGTATCGGTTACTAGATTATATTGTCTAAGAACATGTGGCTAAGTAATGTAAAAAAATCATTGTTCTAGAATATGTACTCTAGGGAAGAAACATAGTAACACCATATTGTGTATATGATATGGAAAATTCAATTGCAACACTACCAACTGAGAATCCAAAAAAACCCGAAGGCATTTAATACTGTGTGACATAGCATCTTGAAAAAGCTCAATAACAACACTATATTCAACTACGCTATTGGTAGTTTCTCTGAGACAAACAGCTCCATTGAAAACTAGCTATTTTCTGGAAAAATAAATCACCCAGGAAGAAGAAGAAAGATTTTGAGTGTGGTGACTAGCACCATGTGAAAACCTGATATAGATTGATGACTCCCCCAACATCTGTAACATCCCCGTTTTCAAACACCATACAAGTGATGTATATTGTATATGTAGTACATGACCGAGAGCCAAGTGTTGTATCTTGTAAATGTAGTATATCGCCGAGAGACAAAGTGATGTAATATGCAAATGGTGTAAATTAAATATGATGAATTAAATGTAACACCAACTGCAGAGGGACATATACAGAGTATTGGGTGCTAAGTATCTAGAAGAGAGGGTATGAGAAAGTTACAACCAAAATAGTAAGGGTGAAATTTTGGCACACGTTTACTTCCAGAAGGAATAACTCCTTCAAAAGTTTGTTTGGGACAAAGGAGTAGTTTGTAGAAAAATTATGATCTATAGAAGACAACCATGGAGTCAGATTTGGGATTTGGGTATGGAAAAATATGTTGGGACTAAAAGAAGAAGCATGTAACATAGAGGGATAAATTGGGTAAAACAACCAAAACTTCTTCGTACCATAACTTTCAATTCAAAGCTCATATTTGAGAAAACAAATAGTCACTAGAAAGGTGTTGAAGAGTGGAAGACAAATTCCAACCAAAAGTTTTGAATTGGACAATGAAAGTTTCTAGAAGTTAATAAAGAGATTTATGAAGCAGTAAAAGTGGGGAAATTGCAACTTGTAAATGGTGTAACTTTTCACTCAGAACTCAGAATCAAGCATGAGTACAACTGTTGGAAAGATGTTTTGGAGAATAATTAATTTTAGGAATCATACTTTGGAATAATGAATTAATATTATTCATAATTTAAAATGAATAATAACCTATAATATAATTAATAAATATTTTTCAATATGCTTAATTCTAACAACAATTATTGCATTCTAACAACAATTATTGCATGCACATTCTTGCAGAATTAAAGATATAGAACTTAGTTCCTACACGAGAAATAGAGAAATGGAGGATGATAAGGATCCTATAGGAATGTAGAAGAAATCAAAGGTTTGCATATCAACATGGATAATGCTAAGACTGAGTCTAATGGAAGAAGAGACATGTAGGAGCTTGTAACTATGAGAATCCTGCAAAAATAAATGCAAAGATATAGAGCCGATAATGAAAGGATCATGAAAGCTCAAGAGGAGATACTCCAAAGCTGGAATATGATATAGAATCAAGTCGAAAAATATTTAGGTACAAGGAAAGATTTCAATTCTAAGAAAGTGGAAGTGTCTTGGTCTCATGATAGAATGGATGATCATGGGGATCTAGACAATCAAGGAGTATTATCAGTCATCATCATCATCATTCCCCGGGGAAATTGAACAGAAAAACATATGCACTTTCAAATTCAGTAAGCATCCCAATTATATCTCCCATCGAGAATGAAACAAGGAAACATGGGTCAAACAACTTGCAAGGGAAGCTAAGGAAAATCAAGCCACCATCATTTGATGGAGAAAAAAAGAAAGGTTAATATGTAGAAGCAAGGTTATTGGGAATGATAAAATATTTCCAGTTACATAACTACTCATCAAATGAAGAATCTAGAATTACATCTTACCACATTTAAGGGAAGGAAGCTCAACCGACCACAACCCCTTTCAGGTGGGGTTGGGATTCCAACCATTAGGTCCCATAGATGATGCACTACCCCTTGTAGTCACCTCGGCCGAATCATCTCCTGCTCCAAATGAATTTTACAAAGCCACTCGATTCATTGAGCGGATCCATCACATCCTCCAACAGGTTTAGGATATCCTACATAAGTCCAATGACAAGTACAAGCAACCCCATGATCAACACCGGGTGCCACATAAGTTTCAGGGGGGCGACAAAGTTTGGTTGCACTTGTAGAAAGAGTTCATTACAAGACCCCATCGAAAGATTCACTTACTCTGTTATGGTCCGTACACCATCACCAAGGCTGTGGGTGATAATGATTTCGAGCTCAACATTCCTCCTTTCCTTGGCTTGCACCCAGTGTTCAATGTCTATATCCTTCGACTGTATTTCACACAATTATTGGACACCTCAGAGATATTAGAACAACTGACACTAATAGAGCTCAATTCCAACTGCATAAAACATGAATCTAGTGATCATATTGTGGACAAACAGATCAAGGGCACTCACCAACAAAGGATCTAGCTTTATCGAGTTGTCAAAGCAGGGAATCTCCTGCACCAAGGCAAGTGGCCCACCTGGGGCCAAATTCAATAGAAATTTCCTCATCTGATGGGGGAACTCAACGCAATGGACAACATTGCTTCATAAGGGTGGATGATTGATCCAGATGGATTTCAGTGGCCTCCCACCTATTCCAACTAGCTCATTTTGGTAGTTTTCCAGTTTGGCGGTTTTTTGCCTAGTTTTCGAGTCAATGATTTGCGGGTTCGTTTTGTGGACCTAAACAATGTTTTTTAGGGCTCGCCAAAGTTATATTGATCTATGATAGATATTATAAAAGTGTGTAGTCATTGGATAGACCTTTCCAATGGGCTATCATGAGCCTAAAATGAAGATCATATGTAAAAGTTACAAACCCGAGAAGTTGATGTACTAACTTACCTAAACGGGGCCCACATGACTTTTGACGCTTCATCTCCTAGGGTTAGGTTTTTTGGATGTCTAGGCTTTTTGACATTCCTGTTTATTATAAAAGGGCCTTTATAGCCTCATTGTAATAATATTCTTGTGAATGAGAGCAACTGTCATATCTCTTCTCAGAGATAAGCCACCACCATTCTAGCAAGCTTGTTTCCGCAACATTTTATAGTTTCAACTTATTTCCTTATTGAATAGAAACCATTTTTATTGTATATCTGTTATTATGTGTTAAGCATCTTCTGATAATAATCTGTATTCATTTTTTTTCTGCAAATATATTCCAAATCAATGATTACTCATAAAATGCAGAAGTTGAATTGCAACCTACCACCTTCAAGGAAATACATCTATGTGGTGGGATCGACTGAAGTAGGTTAAGCACCTTGATGAGAAAATAATTTCTTGGAAGAAGTTCAAGAAATATTTTCAGCAACAGTACTTGTCGGAGCAATATTATGAAAAGAAGATGTAATAGTTATTTGAACTTAAAATTGGGAACATGACCATGGATGAATATGAGATAAAGTTCTTGGAACTTATCAGGTATTTGAGCTTGATCGTAGATGAGAAGGTCAAAATTTATAGGTTCATGAGTGTACTTCCATCCTTCTAGAAGGATAAAATTTAGTTTGATGAGCCCAAGATTTTAGGAGAAGCCATAAGAAAGAAAAAGTATTTGTATGATAAGAATAGAGGAAATCCAACTTTCCAAAGGTTTTGAGATGACAAGAATAAAGGAAATATGGATCAAAGGAAGAAAGGATTCAAGACACCTTTCTTAAGGAATATATCTCAATCATATCAACAAGGGAAGCCATCTCAAGGTAATCAGAAAGTGATAGAGTCCTTGGGAAAGAGGCCAATAAAACAACCCATAAAGTGTTGGGGATGTGAAGGAGATCACATGTATAAATATTTTCCTCACCAAGGATATAGCATGAATATTTTTCATAGCATCAAGAAGGAGGAGACAATAAAGGATGTGGGAAAAAGAATGCCAAGGATCTATGGAACTTTCAAAAATAGACAAGCAGATTATCAATCCCACATGATTGAAGTGGAAGGTAAGATTGATAATCAACCCATAAATATTTTAATTGATTCTGGAGCTAGTCATAACTATATAGATCCAAATCTAATTGAAATATTTAAATTGAAGAAAAGTAAGCATGAAAAGTCTTGCTTAGGTTAGCTAGCTATTGTAACCAAGAGAATAATTAATGAGGTTGTTAAAGAATTTCCTATAAACATGAATGGAAATAACACTAAGAAATATTTGAACATCATACCATTTAGGTCTTATGACTGCTTGATTGGTATGGATTTGCTAGAAAATAATCATGCTATTTTAGATTTCTAGATTGTTATTTTTCAAAAATTTCTAGCCCATTTACGACTATCCCTTCTATACCATGAAAAAAATCACGTGTTTCATGTGTATGGCCAGTGAATATCCATGAGTCCTAATGCACACAGTCACGAACCTATGCAAAATTGAGGAATTTTGAAAAATTCCTCTCACACTATGGAATTTTAGGTTGGTCCTTTAGCTTTTCCTGATCCTCCTAGGTGGTTTTCTTGTTACTTTTTGCTTTCTAAAGTCTTTGAAAACTTGTTAATCACATAAAAAGAAAAGATCTTACTTTTGTTAAAGTCAGTTCTTGTTTATAAGGTTTTTTGGTTGATTGAGAGGTCAATATTGTTTTCCTAGTTTGTGTGTCTAGTCTTGTTGAGTTTTCATTTACTCTTGGTTGATTTCTTTATTTCTTTATACCTTCTTCTCCTTGTTTACAAAAGAAAAATAAAATTGCATTTGTTTTGCATTTCATTTTTTTTAGACAATTTTTTTTTTCCAAGTTTCTTCTTTTCTTGAACCCTTTCCCTTGATTATTGAAAGAAAAGAGTTAGTTAACTAGAATTCAAGTTCCTTTTCATTATAGTTTTCTTTGGTAGTGGTAGCCTTTTTCGAAAAAAAGAACCTTTGTTTTCAAATTTTTGCATTTTTGTTTTGCTTTAGATCTTTGAAAAGAGATTCTAGGCTGCATTATGAAGTGTCTCAAATATTGCATATAAAAAATATTTTGTTTTCATCATTGAAAATAAAAAGAGTTTCATTGAATCATTGTTCCACACCTTTTTCATTTGAAGAAACTGCATACTGCATTTTTTTCTTAAGTGATTTGCTTTTGGAGTCTGTCATAAACACCATTTAAGTTTCATCTGTGCCTTTTGTTGAGTAATGAACATCCCCTAAAATGAATGATTAACTAAAAATTTATTAGACATATTCACTTTTATAGGGTACACAAACAATTTTAGGCTAGGGCGTTGGTTTAGGGTGGAGTATAAATTTCTTCAAGGACAAAATAAAACGTAGGAGTCTGAGATAGGGAGAGTCTAAATCCAACCATTGTATAAGTATATATGGGAGCCTCTCCTAACACAGGAGATAAACACAAGGTCACATGAAGGAGAGCCATGGAGAGACCCCTTTAGATCTTAACTGAACATAGTAGAAATATTGTGTATTGGGGGTTTCGTTAGTACCCATACCTCCATGAGAGGCAGTGCTTTCTAGGCTTCAGGCTTAGATACCCTGCCCATACATTTTATCTCGACTATTAAGTGTACCCCCCAAACATTGACTGGGAGTTGGTGACCTTAGTGTCCATTCCTAAGGATCTCAGAAGGTGACTACATGGGTTTTCCATGGTACCTGGGGAGGATTTTGCATCACACTTTTTTGTATTGCTAGAGGGTTCCTTGCAAAGCATGGGTACTTGCACTAGATAAGGCTAGTTAATGGAGGTAGGGATAACTTCTTCTCATTCCTTCGTTCATTGGTCCACGTGACTTAATCAACCTATGCTTCCATATGGAAGGCCCTTTACCCTACCTTGTGATTATTGTGGTCTCAAGACCTAATCCACCCAAGTCGAAGTATTAACGAGGCTTGTTTGTGTCTGTTGTTGCCATATAGGATTTTTCCTAGTGGTGTGATCGAAAATCGTAGACCTGCTTAGGTTGGTGTGTATCGTGGTCCCACAGAGAGTTGACACCTAATAATGGTTGACCAATTTCCCTTCATATTGAGGAGAATTCAAGGCCTCCCCCCAAAAGAAGAAGTTAAGAATAATTCTCCTAGGCCTCCTTTAAAGCGTCAACTTAATACATCCAACAATTTTGTGTCGACTTGTCACTCCAAGATCAAAATTAATGCCTTGGAACCGAGGGAAGTAATCATTGAATATATTGGAGCCAAATATTTCGCTCTGCGTCTCAATACTTTGTTACCTAGGACTTATCCATTACCTATGATACAAGTCCCACCTCCTAGATCAAATCTTGCTAAAAGTATCCCTCTTCATTGGATCGCTATGGAGGACACTATGCCAATGTCTGTGTTAGGAGTCCCTATAACTCCCACCACCATGATCGTCATTGGAGGGATATTTACTCCTAGTGAATCTAGTCAAACGAATGCTATCAGTCAACCAAGTGTCTTCATTTTGACCAACAACATTCCTTCATTGGTCATTGGTCCCATTCAAGCTATGAGTGCTATTGCATCTCTACCGTAAAAAAAAAATTATTTTTCATATGGTATGTCATTGATGGATGTGATAAATGCATTGGTTGCTTCTCAGTATATGTCCCATGTGTCTAGTGTTATTTCAAGGGAAATTTCATCTCCTTACAAAGCATTTCCTTGGGGAAGACGCCATTTTACTCTGTTGTCCCCATTTATTGGGAGCGGGGCTTTCCTGTCTTCCAGCCCTAATCGTGCTTGGGGATGGGCCGCTTCTATGGGTAGCAGATCTCAATCCACTAGTATGTTTTCCATTTTGAACCTATTCACATTGGTGGGTTTGGGAGTAAAGATTTCACCTCGTCTTTAGTTTCAGTAGGGGGCAACCCCTTCCAAGTTCAATCCGTCCCCATGCAAGGAAATTTATCCTCATAGGGGACACCATTGGGGGGTACCCTTGTCCAAGGCTAGTGTAATCCCACACAAGGGATGTCACAAGGGGGCAACCCATTTCCTGGTTAGTTTAACCCCGTGCCTAGATGCTTTCCTGCACAAGGGGGTTCCGCTGGGGGGAACCCCAGTTTTCCTTTCGGGAACCAAATGGGTGGAGTTTTTCCTCCATTTAACTAGGGTCAACAAGGTTTTATCCCAAACCCTGGTCCTTCCATGAACTCTTTCTAGCAACCTAGTGCCGTTGAAAATCTAGGATCCTCTTTTCAGGTTGCTAATTAGTAGATCTCGCATCCTAGGCTACTATTTCTAGAAGCATTGCATTTTCTATACCTATCCAAATTGATGAATGACCCCATTCATCGTGAGCTCAATTGGCATGTGGTCCCAACCAAGTTACCTTCGAACATACCCAAATTTTAAGGGAAAAGTGGTGAATATCCACAGGACCACATGATGACATTCCATTTGTGATGTTCATCTAATCCATTGAATGACAACTCGATTTTCTTTCATATGTTCTACACACTCTCACTGGAGGCATTGCCAAGTGGTATATAGAAATAGAAAGGGATAAATACGTGACATTTGGTGACTTAGACATGGTGTTCCTTAACCACTTCCAACTCCTTATTCAGTATGATGGCGGTACATATATGCTAGCCAACTTTGAACACGACAAGGCTACACACATTTCTGATCACATTCAAGAATGGAGGAGATGGAAGATATTCATAAAAGAAATGGTTCCACCATAGTTTCTCCTTGATTGGTTATTTAAATCCTTACTCCCATACATTTCAAAAGACATTGCAACTTCAGGAGTATTTTTGGAAGAGAAAACAATTTTGGGTGCATCAGCTAGAGCTTATTTACTTTCAATCTGGCATGCTCTATGAGATTATGCCAGACATGCTGAGGTCTGCTATCGATTTATAAAATAAAAATTCAGATCCACATGCACATGGGATTTTGGGTTTCTCACAAAGTAAAGCCACAAATCTGGTCACAGACTAGATGCATAACTTGGCTATCCAATAGCCCGCAGTTGGTTCGTCCCCTAGCTCGACCACCCCTACCATCCACTCGTTGGATTTAAATTTTGTGCACTCAAAGACTCAAAAGGGTACTTAGAGGACCGAAGACAAGAAAGTAAATGGTAAGAAAGGTGGTGGGGGAATTAATAAAAAATATGACAAGAATGCTAAGAGGGAAAAAGATGAAAAAAAGGAAGGTGAAGTTTCCTTGTAATATTTTTGGGGATGATCATCTTACACACCAATGCTCGCAAATGGAAGAATCCCATTGCATTATGAATTTGAAACAACAATAAAAACAACCGATTGTGTTGAACAACCCTTTCCCACAAGGGAAGAACTTGTAGGGTGGTTTTTCCAACCTCAACCAATCCGGGGAACGTCAAAAGCACCCTAGAGGGATGAATACAATGGAGTCGTGAGAATGATTACTCATAAGAAGTTATATATCATCAAATTGTAAACTTGAAATTGTGATTATAGTCCTTAAAGTTGACATATAAAGGAAAAAAGGCCTGAGAGGATCAGGCGCCTCTACACATAGAGAAACATGAGAAAGAGGAAACATCATGCATACCTAAGGGTGTATACAAACGGAAAAATCACAAACATAATGTGAGATCCACCCCCAACTATTCTGTCATTGAAAACTTGGCTCAAACCCTGTGTGTAATGTCTACCTTGGAAATACTCCAAATTTTCCCCACATAGTGTTAGGATATTTAGACACTTAGGAGTTATTTAAGATCTACTTGGTCT
>CBVK0100357728.1:0-12703 GCA_900067695.1 Picea abies | reverse complement strand
TCGGAAGCAAGTGATGCTTCGAATGGCCAACTTAAGACATTGCAAGAACACTTCACAAAGGGAAATGACGCATCACTTCAGGGTTGCGGTAGTGAATGCAAGTCATCTCCAAAGAAAAGTGAAGATCAGCATGGAAGGTATAATGGTCATGTTTTTGTTAATTCTCCTTTTTATTATAACAAGCATAATCAAGTAAACCGGAACTTGTGGAAACGTTATCCATGTTCTTACTGTCATTCAACTAAGCATTGTGTTGCCAAGTGTTGGAAGAGACAAAATTTGTACAGGAAACCTATGTCGTCCAAGAAGGAAACACGACGTAAAGGCTCGAGTCCACAACGGAAGAAGGAGAAGGTTAAGCAAGTATGGATGCCAAAGACTCGTTGCACATTTTGTAACAAGAGTGGTCATCAAAAGGCTAGCTGTTGGAAGCTTAATCCAGAGCTTCGTCCAAAGAAGGGCAAGAGGATTTTGCATGCACCCACAAAGGAGGAAGGATTGCCAGCGAAGCAAGAAGAACACCGTGCAGGAAATAAAGCAGTCACTTGGTTCTGCCAGAACTGGATGTCTCAACTTCATTGTGTTTTGCTTCCCCTGATGTAATCATCTTTTAGAGACAAAAAGCAAGCCGGGTGGCATATCCTGAGCTTGTCGAGTGGTCTGTAACCTTTTGGGGACCAAAAGGTCTTATTGTTGGTAGGTGTGATCCAAAATCGGATTCAGAAGGCTGTCAGGGCATGAAAAATGCTCAAAACTGAAAGTGCTCGTAATCCGACGAAACCAACACCATTGCGTCCGGCTCGTCTTCCTGATTCCGGTGGTATAATTTTTATGTCAAACGGAGTTCGTATGGAGAAGATATCGCATTCTGTCCGTCGAGCCAAATAGGGAAAATTTTGGGATGCTGATTGTACCTGTCCGTACAGTGACACGTGTCAGTCCATACAGCTGATGTGGCATGTTCGTATAGATGATGTGGCATAACCAGAATGCGACACATGGCAGGTCCGTACAGGACACGTGGCAGCACCAGAAGGCGACACGTGTCAAGCTGTTTTGGCATTTTCGGCGCGCAGTTGGACCAATCCTGAAGTGACATGTGTCACCACTGGAAGGGTGACACGTGGCAGGGTGATGTCAGCAGGTGATGTGGCAGGCTTACATGGCAGTGCTGACTGGGCGTACGGTGGATGATGTGGACCAATTAGGTGTTGACACGTGGCACTGTTCGGGCGAATGAAAAGGTGCCACGTGGCCCAATCATAGGCTGCCACGTGGCACCCCGAGTTTTGCCAATGTGGGCTATGTTAAAAATTGTTGTGGCCCAGGGGATTCGAACCCTGGACCTCCGCCATTGTAACGATTTGACAAACTTCCGCTAACCAATCGGCCGACCCATGTTCCTTGTTTGATATTCCAAACCGCATATATTTAAACTTATGTTTTGTAATGTATGGAAAGGGGGCAGGTCGAGGCTAAGCCCCGACCCATAACATAAAGTTTTAAACCATAACATATAGTTATATGTTATAATGCGCGGGGTTTCAAATATGCATTGTATATTATATATAATGTGTTAATATAATTCGCGCGGGGATTATAACCTATGGTTTAAAATACAAACGGTTATAGTTTTTAAACTTGGTGGTTGCAACGGATTTATAACCAACAGCCCGCGGTAAAGTGGAATGCCATATGACCTATGTGAAAAGGGGCGGTTGTAAGTTTGGTTAAGCCACGGTTTTATGATAGCATGTGACCACTTTAAGGGGCGCGTGCTAGGCCAAAGGGGGCTAGCGCCCGATTTAACTGCTATATAGTTATAAAGTGGGTTTTAAACCACTTTTGGTTTTATTAAATGTAATTTAAACCAATTTTTAATGTAATTGGGAGTTATTGGGTGTTTTTAGAGCCTAATTCTTGGGAGGAAGTTGGAGATTGAAACCAACTTTCCCAAATTGAAACCAACTTTCCCAACTATTAAACCAAGGCCATGTTGAGGCATTTTTGCATGCTTTGAGAGCTTTTTGATGGTTTTGGAGAGCAGAGATGCTGAGGCAAAGCCAGGTCTAAGCCAGTTTGAGGCAAGGAAGTTGTTGAGGTAGAGATGCTGTCGGACGATTTCTGAGAGCTCGGAACATCCGTTTTAGGTGTCGTAAGTTGTGCAAGATTCTAGAGATCATGGTGAACAAGACCAGATCAGTCTAGAAGCCAATCGACATTGTAAATATGTACTAATAAGCTTTTGAAAAGAAATCAAGAAGCCTCCCTCACAGAGAAAAGGCCCGGAGACGTAGGCAAAGTTGCCGAACTCCGTTATCAAACTTGTGCATTATGGTTTGTTGTTCTTTATTGCATTTCAGATTTGCAAATATGTTAATGACTGTATAATTCATTTCTTTTCTCGCTCTTTCATTAAGTTTCCCAATGGTTAATAAATGCATGCAAATAAAACTCAACCATAGTCATTTCGAAAAAATCCTGACGGATCAAGTGGTATCAGAGCTAGTTGACGTTTGGAATTGATTTGCATGTTAACCAGGGAAGAGCACATCTCAAGGAGGAAAATGGCATCTATAGGAGGACTTTCTCAAGACGAGAAGAAGTTCAGAGATTCGGTGTTTGCCATGGCCGATATGGTGAAGGTGTTGTATGAAGACTACTTGGAACGAAAGAGCACGGTTCAAGTAAAAGCTTCAAGGAACAACAAAGGAAAAGAAGCATTGAAGGAAGTGCCTTCTACATCTGTTTCAGACAACATATCTGAGGTATGCAGTGAAGGTTTCTCATCAAATTTTCCTCATTCTCATCAAGTTGGTTTTGGGGAATTCTAAAAACACACAAAAGGTGTACCAATGGTTAATAAATGCATGCAAATAAAAAATCAACCATAGTCATTTCGAAAAATCCTGACGGATCATTATCTCATTCGCATATCGACCAATGGTCCAAATTTATCCTTGGAGCTCCTTTGTCATACTCCCAATGCATCCTATCACTCAATAACTCTAATGGACTCATTTTGAAAACCAATAGGATACTATCACACATTGTAGCCTCGACCTAGATTCCTTTGAATAGATTCTTTCATTGGTTTGAATGGACAGTTGGATCTGCATCTCAAAAAATAGTCAAAGACTCTATACTAGCCATTGATCGATTTCCAGATGGATGATAACAATCTCTCCTCAGACTACTTTATCTTTTACTCTCAACAGTTAATCGTCACTGTGAAGGACAATCCAAATCTCTTCTCGTAGTTTGGTCTTCAGATAAATTTTGGAGGCGTAGCTTAGAAAGCTTTGAAATTGCTTCCCCGATGGATGGTAGATCTTGCTTCTATGCATGTCCTAATAGAAAATCTGTATTTACTTCCTATCCATTTCTATTAGAGTTCGTCATCGAAATCTCTTGTGCTAATAGACTCCAAAATGTCCACTCTGATGATGTTCCACCTTCCTCCTTGGAATTCAAATGCTAACAACCTCTCTTCCGTTGATATGCTTGGATCTAACAGTCATGGATCATTGTCACAATCCCACTATGACATGTGTATGCCATGGAACTCACACGTGGATTCCACATGTCAACCTCTTACTCGTCAATCTGACTGGCATGTGTCACTTGCTCATTCATCTATGTCATCGCCATGTGTCATAATTTCATTCATTGATTCCATGTCCATGTTCTAACAAATACCATGTGTCGCTTCCTCATTTGTTGATGCCACCTTTCCTACTCTCTATCATCTTCCACGTGTCTCTTCTTGATTTCCACAGAATATTCTTTGATTCTCTTGATTCACAGTGGTGTAACTTCCTCGATTCTTATTGATGCTCAATGAATGGTATCAAAAGGAATATTCTCTTCAATGCTCTTTCTTTGGAGTGTTGGAACAAAATCCAAAAGTTGAACTCTAAATATGCTACTCCAAAGGCTTTTCACTATGGCTTCAGACTTCAACCTCAAACCTAATTCTAATCACCGATATTTTTCCTCCGCATGATTTGTACAATCAGTCAGATTTATTTGTTGGAGTGTTTTCTGCTAACACTTCCCTTCTCTTCTGAAAACTTAACTATAAAGGTCTTTCACCATTATTTTGGACTCTAAATGAAGATCGATGTTGGTCGTCGATCTCGATAGACCTCTATCCAAGATCTAATCTCTTCAATCCATTATTAAAATACAAACATAGACTTTGGGAATTATAATTGACGGTAAGGATTGACTATAAATATTGATCCAACGGTCATAGTTCTTCGACGCTTGCAAAAGAAATATAACCTCTTCTCTTAGCCGATTTTTCTCTGAATCACCTCACCACTCAACCATCACATGGTCCTGATCTAGCTCAAGTTGTTCAACAATTATTTAATCTTCAATCCATAATTTGATCTTAACCATTGATCTACTATGATCAATGATCATGATCCTTTCACAATCCTTGGACTTGGAATCAAAATATTCCTTCCTTCATCATTGAAAATGTCCAGTCTCCTTGCTATGATATCAATGGCATCCATGACTATGGTTGTCCTAGTTTCTCTCCTTTGGAATCAATGAAATTCATGACTGTGTCTTCCTAGTTCTACCTTTCACATCAACGACAACACAATTTCCAACAATCCCCCCCTTTGTCTTTGATGGAAACACATATTCTTAAATAGGTCAAGTTTAGTTTGATCTCGTTTCTCTCCCCCTATCTAATTTCTCTCCCCCTTTGAAATCAATGGAGAATAGATTTTTATTTTACTATATTCTTTGTTTTATGTTCTATAGCCATACATTTCTTTTTCTTCTGGAGCTTCCCCCAACATGGTACTCCTAATTTTTCTTTGCACCATGCAATCATATACACTCTCCCCCTGTGATTTTGGTTTCATTGAGATACCAATAGCTTTCAAATAAATCTTTTACTAAGAAATGGTTATGACTTCCATCTTCTGCCTGAGGTACTCAAATGTATCTCTAAGTAGGTGTTTTGGGAATATGCCTGCTATTTTCTCCTTAGTAGGAACATACTCCAACTTGACAATCTTATCATTTACCTATTCCCTCAAAAAATGATATTTTATTGGGATATATTTTTTCTTTGAGTGCATCATTGGATTTTTTTAAATGCTTATAGCGATGGTGTTGTCACATAGTATCAAAATTGGATTCTTGTATTCTATAGAATGTGTTCCATTGTTTTCCTCATCCAAATAATTTTTGTACAACAAGATGTTGCTACAATGTACTCTGCTTTTGTTGCGGACAATGAAATTGAAGAATATTTTTTGTTGATATAGGATACTAAATAATTTCCCAAGAATAATTCTCCTCCACTTGTTCTTTGTGTGTCAACAACATTGCCTACCCAATCTACTTCAATATATGTTGTTAGAGTAAAGTCTTATCCTTTTGGATACCATACTCCAAAGTCCAAAGTTCCCTTTAAATACCTAAATATTCGTTTAACAACCTCTACATGTGTTTCCTTGGGTGGAGCTTGAAATCTTCCAACTAATTCTACTACCTACATTATGTTTGACCTTGAAGCAATCACATACATGATGATTCTTATCATTGTCCTGCACAAATATTGACCATTTTCCTTAGATTCGTAGTCCTTGTTGAGCCTACATCCAGTGACCATGGGTGTACTGATAGGTTTACATTCTTCCATTTTATACGTCTTTAACATATCTTTGATGTATTTGGTCTGAGAAATGAATATACCTTTGCTATTTTGAGTAATCTGCAGTCCCAAAAAGAATGACAGTTCTCCAAGCATGGGAATCTCAAATTCATTTTTCATTTCTTCTGCAAACTTTTGGCTTATCTTTTCATCATTACTTCCAAAGATAATATCACCCACATATACTACAATGATCAATATTTATGTATTATCTATTTTGATGTAGAGATTGTTGTCTGTTGTTCCTTTTTTGAAGCCTTGATGTTGCAAGTACTTGTCAAGTCTTGAGTACCATGCTTTGGGAGCTTCCTTTAAGCTATATAGTGCTTTCTTCAATTTGAAACATAGTCTTTATTTTATGATAATAGAAACCCTTTAGGTTTTTCTATGTACACTTATTCCTCTAAATCGCCATTCAAGAATGTTGACTTGACATCCATTTGATATACTCTGAAATTCTTAAAGCTTGCAAATGACAAAAACATCATAATGGCTTTTAAACTTGAAACATGTGTAAATGTTTCTTCAAAATCAATGTATTCTACTTGATCATACCCTTTACAAACCAATATTTCTTTATTTCTTACTACTTCTCCATCTTCATTCAACTTGTTCATGAATACCCATTTAGTTCCGATCACTTTTTTGTCCTTGGGTTTTGGGACAAGCTCTCGAGTCTCATTTTTATCAATATCATTCGACTCTTCTTCCATAGAATTCACCCAATGATGATATTCCGAGCTTCTATAAATCATTTAGTTTCTACTTGAGACAATTGGAAGAGATTCATCTACTCATAGATGTTTTCCAATTTCCTCCTTGTCTGTTTTCTAACATTTTTGTCACCACGAATTAAATTTTCTGGGTGATTCTTGTGTACAAACATTGATGGTGTTTGTGTATCTTGTTGTTGTTCTTATTCTTTCTTTTCTTCGTCATTTTATTGTTATTCTTCCTCCTTTTCTTCTTCATTTTCTTGTTCTTATTCCTCCTCTTCTTCTTCGTTTTATTATTTTAGTTCTTCATGTTCATCTTCTTCTTATTTAGCATACTTGATTTCTTCATTTGTTATGACATTAATACTTTCAAAAATATTCTGCAACCTTTTATTGTCACACCCATAGGATTTTTTTTTTATGAGTATCCAATAAAGATTTTGTCATTTGATCTGGAGTCAAATTCTCCTAAGTCCTCATCGTCTCATTTGATGTAACACATGCTCTCGAAAATCCTAAATTGTTTGGCAGATGGTGGTCTCCCTTTCCATAGTTCATAGGGTGTCTTATCACTATTGGTTCTAATCTGTCCTCTATTTAGGATATAGACAATTGTATAAATTGCTTCTCTCCAAAAATTTTCTGATATACTTGCTTCATTTATCATAGTTCTAGAAATTTATTGTACATGTCTTTTTTTCCTTTCAACAACCCCATTTGTTGAGGAGTTCTTGTTGTTTCATATTGTCTTTTTATTCCACGTGTTTAACATATTTCCACAAATTCATTGGATGTGAATTCACCTCCATTGTGTGACCTTAAACACTTGATTTTCATCTCTATTTCGTTCTCAACTAGAGATTTGAGTTCCTTAAATTTTTCAAATGCTTCGAATTTATTTTTGAGGAAAGTAACCCAAGTCATTCTTGTATAATCATCAATGAGTAACATGAAGTCCCTTTCTCCCTGTAGTCTTTTAGTCCTTTCTAGTCCACAAAGATATGTATGTACAAGTTCCAAAGGCTTGGAAGTTGCATACTCCTTTGTTTTGAATTTCACCCTTGATTGTTTTCCATGCTGACACTGCTTACAAATAATACTTGAGGGTTTTATAATTTTTGGCATGTCTCTTACTCCTTGTTTGGTACTGACTTTTTACCATATTTTCAAAGTTCATATGACCCATTCTTTTGTTCCACAACCAACTTTCATATGTCTCTCCTATAAAGCACTTTTCTCCATTGATTTCATTAAGAAAATATGTGTTATTTGGGGTTTTGATTCCTTTTGCTATCATCTTTCCCGAGTCTTATTTTCTAATCTCAAATTCTCAAGAGTTAAATATGAGATTGTATCCTTTATCACACATCTAACTTACACTAAGAAGATTATGTTTTATATCCTCGACACACATAACTTTTTCTACTTTATCCTTTCTGTTGTCAAGGATGAGGGTGCCTTTTCCCACTATCTTTGATCTTCCATTGTCTCCAAAGGTAATGTTTCCTTCATTTTCCTTCAAGGTGATGAATTTTGTTCTATCAAATTTCATATGACTAGATAATCCACTATCAATAACCCACTTATCCTTATTTTTTTTTAGCACGGAGAGATGCTTGAACAAACATATAATTTTCTTTATTTTGTACACAACTTCTTTTAATTATAGCTGAGACTTGCTTGAAATTACTTATATAGTTCTTTTATATATGTCAAAAATTATTATAGTTATAGGATATGATTTTTTAATTCATCAAGGGAAAAAATGAATTGTAATTTCTCCTTGAGAATCCTTGAGTATCCTGGTAGCTACTTCTCATGTAATTTCTTCTTGTACTTGTCCTACAATCTATTGATTTATGACCAAATCTATTAAAAGAATAAAAATAGCCATAGAAAGAGTTTTGATACCTGGTTGAGTGATTCCATATTTATGGGATAGTTTTCTAGCTTCGGTCGTTATAAGTAGAATTTGTCTCTTGTGGATTATATATTGTTCTTCCATTCTATGGTATTCAACTTTGATTGGATTTCTGAGGGAGTCAACATACCTATTGGTTCTTTCTTCTCTTGGTTGTTCTGAAGATATTGATGCTTCTTCATTGATAGCTTCCTTCCTATTACTGCAACAAAGACCCGTTCTATCATATGGTGCTCTTTGATGATTTATAATTTCATCGAGAACTATAGAACTTCTTGTTGAGTTCTCCAACTTCTTTCTCAAGTGGACTATTTCAAATTCAAGAGTGTTGCAAATATCTTCTGTTTCTTTTAGTTGATCCTTTAGAACTTCTTCAATCTTCTTTTCTTCTTCTACTTGAACCTTTAATGAATTTATTTCCTTCACTATTTCCTTATCATCATATTCCTTCTCATTATTTTACTGTAGTTCCCTCTTTTGCTTTATATTCTTGTACTTTAGTTTGTAATTTTCTTCTAGGGAACTAATGGGCTCTGCTTCAACATTTACTCATGCATATTTAACATAGTTGTTTTCTTCTATTGAGTTTGTATCTTCATCTGTTTGTGTTTCTAGACCCATAAAAAGAATCTTGTCTTCTTCATTGTCACTATCATGTTATGAGTTGTTGTCTTCATTGGTATATATATATTCTTCCTTTGTCTGTAAGGGTTTTTATTCTTTTCAATCTTCCTTTTGTTAGTTTTCTTGAAATTAAATTCTTATTTCACATTGTTATTTGCATAAGGACAATTATGAGAAAAGTTTCCTATTTTTCCACAAATAAAACATTTGAAGGGGAGCTTACCTTTGTGTCTATTTTTAAGCCTCCTGACAAAGTTTGATTCTTCCTTATCCAGTTCGATATCTGAGAAATCAATTATATTGCACTCTGTCCTCTTTGATGATTTAAAGGTTGCTTCCTTCCTCAATTTTCTTGGTGGGTCATCTTGTTCTATTCTCATTTCATATGCAGTTAGTGTTTCATGTAGCTCATCCACTGTTAGTTTGTCCAGATCATTCATTTCTTCAATAACTAAGGGAAGCAACCTGAGCACCTTTTGTACAACAATAACATCTTCAACATATTCTCCTAATCCTTTGATGGAGTTGGTAACCTCATCCACATGATTAATATAGGATGCAATTTTATATTCTTCATTCATTTTGAGACTCTCAAATTGTCCTTTATAGACTTGTAACTTTTCTCTTTTAACCTTATCATCTCCTTCATAATTTGTTTGTAGTTTATCCCACATCTCTTTAGTTGAGGCACAATACATGAATTAGGTATATACTAATTTTGTCAATCCACAAAGAATGACATTCCTATTCTTGAAATTATTATTGTCGAGCCTAATTTAATTTGTATCAGTTGGAGGAGTGTTTGAAGCTTTGTATCCATTTACTATTGAATCCCACACATCATATCCAAGAGAAATAAAAAAATATTTCATTCTTACTTTCCAGAAGACATATTTTGATCCATTAAATCTTGGGGATTTGTTTGTGGAGAAACCTTTATGTTCCTCCATTGTCAGGATTCACCTTCCAGTGGTTAGGCGGTTCTTGAAGGAACTTGTTATGATACCAATTGTTGAAATATTAAGAGGGGGGTGAATCAATATTACACAATAATTATTACTTTCGTTTACCACAATTTTATTTAATTCAAAATATGTTATTTACCAACAGTTAATATTGCAAGTCATAATACAAAGAGATTTAACATGGAAACCCAAATGGGAAAAACCACAAAACCTTTCCTTTTAAATATTGTAAGCACCAACTTACAATAGACAATAATCTGAAATAATCTTCACACACACCAACTTTCAACAATCTGAATGAAGATTGATGTTGGATGTCGATATGGATAAACCTCTATCGAATATCTAATCTTATAAGTCCATTATTAACATATGAATTAAGACTCTTGGCATTATTATTAAAAATCACGATCGGTTGTAAATATTGATCCAAAGGTAACAATTATTAAATGCCTACAAAGTAAATCTAAACTCTACTCTTACTTGATTTCACTTTGAATCACCTCGCCATTCAACTGTCAGATGGTCCTGATCTAACTCATGCTGCTTCATCAATTCTTCAACCTACAATACATAATTTGATCTTAACCATCGCTCTACTATGATAAAAAATCACAATCCTTATATGATCCTTGGACCTGACATGTCAATATTCCTTCCTTCATCATTGACAATGGTTAGTTGTTAGTCATGGAGCCTGATTATCTTATTGATTTGTAGGTCCTTTTTTTCAGCCATGTTTATACCGCATGAAGACTGTACACCCTTCCGTAGAGGGGGGGGGCTTTTCCCCCTTGCGTGTTCAAGGGGAAAGCGGGCCCCTAACAGGGGTTCAGAGGTGAAGCCCCCGAAGGAAAAATTGTCATGTAAATGTATATTGTAATTTCATAGTAAATATGGATTGTTTATTATAAGGTCACATATTTGATGGTAGAAGTTATGATAGGGTTTTTTTCCCTAGAAGGAAACCCTCTTTTATGAGGGAATTGTATTGTGGTTTTGTATCATTGTGAATATTGTATTCTGAGGGAAGAGACTGTGAGAGAAAGAAGAGGAAGTTACAGTGGGTGTGTTTTAGGTTGTATCCCTTCATTTTGCTGGATAATAAAAAGGAAGGACCTGGCGATTTCTCCGGTGGACGTATCCCACACTAGGTGAACCACGTATATATGTGCCTCTATTGTATTGCGTATCTTATGTGTTTTATTTCTGAATTTGTTTTATTTTATTGTTCCATGATATTGTTTTTATAACATCAGTCTCCCTACCATGATATTAAAGACATCCATGACTATGTCTTTCCTACCTTATCTCCTTTAGAATTAATGAAATTCATGATTGTGTCTATCCAGTTCTGCATTTGACATCAATGACAACACAATTTCCACTACACAGGAGGTTGGATTTAGTGGGCTCATTCAAGGAAAGAGACTTCTCTCTTAGTGAAATTAGGATTGGTGTATGACACCAAGATGGTTGTGCGCATGATTGTGTTGTGGGATCAATACTCTAGTGTGAAGTTGTTTGAGTTACTTTCGTTGCTTAAGGTTATGTTAAAAAGTGAATGATGCTTTTGTTTTTATAATTTGTGTGGAACAAATCAAGTTTGGGTTGAGCATGTTATTTCAAGTGATACTCAGTGGACTAGTGTGTAGAGTAGAATCTACGGAGTGAAATTTTAGACTAACATTTCTCAGTAGTTTGTTGGGGATGTTAGATTTTGGTTGACTCAGAGTGTATTATGGAGTAGCATGTCCCATCCTAGGTTTTTGGGAATGTTACATTGTGGAATCAGAGCTATTAGTTCAATACTGGACTTCTATGGGTCATAGGCCAACAAGAGGTTGTAGATCTCCTTTTTAAATATTGAAGCTTGCATGAGTTGAGTTATACTTAAGAGAAAGTTCAAACTAGAAAGTTGCCAAATTTCGAATTTTAGCATGGCCATGGTGCACATCAAGTAAGAATGCGCAGAAGTGTGTGTTATGTTTATCATATTGTGGAGTTTGGCATTAGAACTGCACAATAAATAATGGTACATAGGAGTAGTAAAGGGTTGGGACTACGTAGAACAAAGTTGCGGTGTATGTGCATTATGGATACACAGTGTACAAGTTAAAAATTGACATCATGCATTGGTGTGTGTTGAATAACAATGCACACATGGGATTAAGAAGGAATGATTATGACAAGATGGTGCAGATTTTTCATGAAGTTGTTTCATGAATTCGTCTAAAAAATATTGTTGTATGCACATTTTTCATAATTATCAACAATTAGAGTAGGACAAAATCAGTGCAGAAGGTTAAAAACATGGAATATGCGTAGAGTACTTATAGTCCTGATGATGAATTCATGGATCTGTATGTTAGTTTGGGTGATGATGGTACATAATCCAAGGAGGAGGGAATGAACTTGGTAGAAACCATAAAAGGAATACAAAAATATGTCCAAAGTTATAAGGATGATAATGAAAGGCTTATGAGAGCCAAGGCATTGTAAGATGACTTCAATGTCAAATTTTTGCAGAGCCTGGATAGAATAGAAAACCAAATGGATAAGGAGACATAGTCGAATAGGTCTAGAAGTTGCAAGTCCCATGATGAGAAAATAAATAAAGAAATAAGTGTTCGTAATCATTATTCAAGAAAGCATGAAGTAGTTGAATCCCATATCCTATTGGAAATCATAAGAGAAGGAATGTGGTGGGAGAGATATTGTTAAGAACCAAATACCAATATAGCATAGAAAAACCTCAGAAAAAGTACTCAATTCCTTGAAAAAGAGATAATTT
>CBVK0100357727.1:0-12703 GCA_900067695.1 Picea abies | reverse complement strand
CATCATCATAACTTGCAGAGATATAAAACAAGCAGGAATTTGGAAACAAATATTTTAAGTCTGGAAATGATTTACCGCTTACAAGCTTACTTGCAATTCTTTCTTACTCTTATGACCTTGATGCTTCTACCATAAACAAGAAGATACATCTGTCACTTCAGATGCTACTTCATTGTCACTTCAGATGCTACTTCATTACTGCCTGCCATCTTATAAAGGTTATCAACATTTTTTTCCTTCATCACTACTAAATTACCTTTCGACATTGTGAGTACTCCACCTTGACCTGTATACTTATATCCACAAGAATCCAACACTCCCAATGAAATCAAATTTTATTTAATCTCAGGCACATATCTAACATCAGTTAATTCCCTAGAAATACCATCGAACATCCTGATTCTAATACTTCCAACCCCAACAGTTTTACAATGAATACCATTTTCCATAAACACTACACCCTCATCAACAGATTGGTGAGAAATGAACCAATTTCTATGTGAGAAGATGTGGTGGGAGGCACTTGAATCTAAATGCCATTCTTCTTGATATTTTAAATGATTAGAAATAGATAAAACTTGATCAATCATACTTGAATTTGTTACAGCCAAATTTTCTTCCTTCGTAGAGTTTTCCACATATTCCTTTCTCTTCCAACAATATTTCTTGAGATGTCATGTTTTTCCACAGTACCAACATTTTTTTTTACCCTTTCTGTTTCTTGACTTAGATCAATAAAAATTTCTCTCATTTTTCTCTTTAGTTCGACCTCTTATCAGCATCGCCTCTGAAGTTGAGGTTTCTTTACTAGATTTTCTCCTCATCTCATGAGCCAACAAAACTCCCACAACAGAGTCATAATCTAAAACTTCTGATGAGATAAAACTAATAGAGGTGACTAGATTATCCTAAGACTCACGCAATGAACACAATAGTGTAATAGCCTTATCCTGATCATCGAATTTAAATTCCATACTAGTCAATTGAACTATAAGGGTATTAAAGGTATTTAAATGGTCAGCAAATTGTGTATCTTCTTTCATCCGCAAACTGTACAACTGTCTCTTCAAGTAGATTCGGCTCGTCAAGGATTTCGTCATATATAGACTTTCCAACTTGCTCCATAAGACTGATGTTGTATCCTCTCCCACGATATTAAACATAACCTCATCTGCCATACATAAATGAATAGTACTAAGAGCTTTCACATCCAGATCTTCTCATTACCATTCCGTCATGGCTGTCAGTTTCTTTGACTTGCCTGCCAATGCTTTTTGCATCCCTTGTTGCACTAGTAAATCCTGCATATTGAGATTCCAAAGCTCAAATTTGTTTTTACCGCTGAACTTTTCAACTTCAAACTTCAAACTGTGCATCTTAGCCATTAACTCAAAATAAAATATAAATAAAATTAAGTATGTCAATAGGAGTATACCTATTTAAAAGAGTCAAAATTATTAATGAACTTTTGATAACATAGGTTATATGTGAGCCATAATTAACGACCTTTTGATAACATATGTGGTTTATGTGGGTGATTAATGTAATTAGCATAATAATGATAGATGAAATCCTGAGTTTATTTATTATCCATGAATTTTTACTGCATTACTGCAGTAAGTTAGTGTTAATGGAGTGAGTGGTCCACGTTTAATTTTTTATGCCTTATTTTAATGTTAATGTTAGTGGGGGTGGGTGGAGAATGCTTAGTTTTTCACTGATGTACTCTTAGTGGGCATGTGTTTTGGTTTTCTCTATCAACATATTTAATGTTTATGATTTAATTTTAGATATTTGAAATTATAATACCATATATAATATGGCAAAGCGATTATATTGAAGCTCTACGTATCTGTGAAGTTCCGTATCAATTTGCTTACCATGAGCTATGTATAATCTCTCGTGGGACTGATTCATAATCACAGAATATTCAATATGTTGCTTGTTATTGGATAGTTGGACAAGTAGTGAGTACTGAGTTTCAATGCAAGCTATGCGTTGCTCAGGTTCCAATACTCGTTTTCACGAGCAGTACGTTTTCCATTTTTTTGTTATCAATTCTCCTTCTGGATCTCTTCCCTGTGAGGTTCTCCTTTGCTTCTTTCTTTTTGAATTTTCTTTTGAAAACCAGTTCCATGTTTTATAAGTTCATTATTACATATACAATTTCTAAGTTCGTTGTAGATTACATTAGCACAATTAACTAGATCTATTGAAGAACCAATAGTAGTTTCCAACACACTTCCATTATAGCTTGTGGCTCACCTAGCGTCATGTGACCAAATCACTATTAATCGATCAACACTCTTAATACACATAGCAACCTTTGTTATCCTATTCAATGGAGAAAGGTCGATGTGTTTCAATTGTTAGGAACTTCTACTAAGCATGTGAACCTCACAAATAAATACTGGAGTAGAGGGGCCCTAGGCTCACTAAACATAGGATCCACAACTCCCCCTAATATGTCATACCTAAACCCTTCGTTGACGACTTCCCATACAGGCTCATCGCCCAACTGTAAGATAAATCCATTTACGAATACATCATTCATTGTCATGTTCTCATTTACAACCCAAATGTTGTAGGTTTTATACTTTACAATGTTGTCACCTCTAATACAATTTTCCATAAAACAAGTAAATCTACGCTTTCATCCTAGACATGTACTAGCCACTATGTGGCTCATCTACCTTGTTGATATAAATATGAGCTTGAAAACCCATGATATTTTGTTGACAAGAGTGGTAGTCCCAAAAAACAATTGATATCAAAAACCTACCCGAGGGCATGGGTACAAAATTTAATGTTGGACTTATAGTGGTATAAGGATAAAATGAAGTTATGATGTGGAAGAGATAAGATATAATATATATCTTTACTTTTTGGCATGGATAATGTTTAAGTTAAGGCAAGGGGATTAAACTAAAGGCATAAAGAAGAAACGTGGTAAGAAAGTTTGGTCATAATTGGAATATTGGTGAATGAGTCATAAGACATGTCTTGGAAAGTGAAACATCTAAACATATAGAGTAGAGGTAGTGCATTGGGTATAATATACAATGATCCAAAGGTTGTAATATTCTCACTTTATTAAAATGTTTTTTGGGGGGATAAAGTGAGATATAAGACATCAAACAGTGAAGTATAAGGGTTAATGATAGAATATATTAATGTACCAACCAATCAAGAGTGTGAAATATGATAACTTTAAGAGTGTGAAATATCATTAACTTTAAGGGTTAAGGATAAAATATTTTAATGTACCATCCAACCTTAACCACTTTTCCAAGCATCATGTACTCTAGAAAAAGATTGTATTGAACATGTTACCTATCCAACATGCATAGCTATCCAACGAACATCATTGTGAGCATTTAACAAATGCTTATCACAATCTCAAAAATATCCTGAATCACGAATATTATGAAAACATCATGCTTGAATGTGTAGCAACAACTCAGTGGGAGCATGCAATACTTTGCAAAAACAAATGCTAAATGACGGGAAGCCTAGAAATTCTTTGTTGGCTAAGAACTTGTGACCAAAATGGTCATCAACAGGCCCCTCGATTCAATTGACACACTATTGTTTTTACTAATTAGTAGTTAGAATTTCCTCGATTCAATTGACACACTATTGTTTTTACTAATTAGTAGTTAGAATTTATTTTATTGCATCTCCAATTTTGCTTATGTGTGGTTTAATAGCTATTTAGATTCTATGTGATTACAATTTCAATTTTGGTGTGGTTTAATAGCTATTTAGATTCTATGTGATTACAATTTCAATTTTGCTTTTTATACATTTAGGGTTAGTGAATACTCAAGATTAATTCTTCAATTGCATGCAATATCGTTCCATCTCCGCCATTGTATTTATCACTTCATTTTTTTATTATAGACTTGTTGTTATGTTTTATGTTTGCTCTATTCTAACACACGTATTCCAGCAATGTGATCCACCCATTGTTCAATTTGATTACGAAGTATATGTATAAGTATATGTATATGTCCAATATCACCCCAAATTGTGTCTCAATGCACTTTGAAATCAGGCTTTATATTTTTGTTCCAAATATCTTGTTTTTACTAATTATGTTTCCCCAAATCGTCATTGCAACTTACATCCATGCCTTTTCAAAACTTACTACACTTTGACCATAATTCCCTCTTCCAATTCCTTGTTATCTCATTACAACTTACATCCATGCCTTTTCAAAACTTACTACACTTTGACCATAATTCCCTCTTCCAATTCCTTGTTATCTCATTACAATTTCATCCTCAATCAGTGCACCTTCATTCCAGACCTCCCTTGCCTCAAATTCGTTCTTCAAGTCACCTTACATACTCTCCTAGATTCACCCTCTTTAACGTTGGTAAGGTTGTGTGTTTTAAAAAAAAATAAAAATAAAAATAAACACAAACATTCCCTCTCATAATCGCATCTCCACTAGCTTCATGCAAATCGATTAAACCATCCCTCGTCATACATTCACAAGAAGTTGATTCCATCATACCCAATACTACATCCATAACCGTAAACCCTCTCTAATAAATTGCACCCAGATCTGAGTTGTTTATAGATTGGTTATAGTGGTAGATCATTTCCATTCTATCTTTCCATAATTATTTGTGAATTGTACCTAATAAACTGATCATTCAACACACACAGATTTATTCCCATTATATTTGTCTTCCTTGACTGTGAATTTCTGACTTTGAAATTGTTTATGAGACATTGCTAAATCTGCAATTTATCTTAATACAAAGATTTTAGGGTGCATTTCTTTCCATTTAGCTTTCCATATATAAATCATTGTTTGATTTTTTCACACATATCTTCATTTTTCTTTTATGCATTTCATGTGGATTCCATTCCTATTGTTGTTTTCATTTGTGTCCACTTGAAGTATTGTCTCTAAGTTTAATTTCATTTTCTTACAAGTCATTTCCATATTGCCTTAATTGTCTTTTTAATCTAGTTTTCTTTTATTTGGTTTTCTCGTAGCATAGCTAACCACTACATGAATAAGCCATTGAACATCATGATCTAACTTGGGAGATATGATCTTGCGATCCAATGTTAAGCTATATTGTGTGGTGTTAATTTTCATTTGATTTCATTTGAGCTTGTCTACTTCTGTTTTGCTTTCATTCATTACATTTTGAAGTATGCTTGTCGACATTTATTTTTCTGCAACATGCTTAATGAATTTTTGTATGGATAGCTACAGGAATAGGTCATTGAATATTGAATTCATTTGCTGCTCATGGAAAATCACATGAACACTTAAAACAGTGAAATATTGTGATTCATAATCCAATAGCATCTAGTAAACCTTGCAATCCAATGTTGAGCTACAATCCTATGGTCTTAGTTGAATTAATTTCTTTTGGATTGATTTCATTTAAATTTTAAGTTGGTTTTATGCTTAGATCACTACAGGATTAAAACTTATGAAGTCTCAAGGCCTAAAAGCTATATAAGCAAAACCACATGAACATTGTCTGTTGGTAATGAAAGATTGTGGTTCTAAGCTCAATAAGAATTAAAGTCCCATACTCTAGTGACAAGTTATAATCCTTAGTGTTAGCTCTTTCCATAAATTTTTGCATAGGATAGATTAGAGATTTAATCTTGCATTTCATGTGCTTTCACCTCTAATTTTACGAACTTTCGATTGATAATTTAATGTCTGGAAATTATTCCATATAATTTACCCAACACTTTCATTTCAGTGAAATTGGCCTAGAAATGAGGCTAGGGCCACATGCGAAAGTTGATGGGCTTTTTGGGATTGTGATGATGTGTCACACCCACAAAGAGGAATAAAATGTTCTAATTAATTGTTGAGTTTAGAAGGGGTGCCTAAACTCACTCATTGGACTTCTATATAAAGGAGAGAGTTCGTTGTGAAATTTCATCATATTGTGGAAAGGATGGAGTTAGCATAAGTGAGTCCCTACTTATGCTAGGTGGCTTGATGATATGAGCAAAGGGAAATTATGCATGGTAGAAAATTTGGCCTAGGAGAGAGCGAATTATACGAAGGTGTCCATACAAGTTTTATGTACTTGTACGTGGATCACAATGGGCTCAATTGCATATGTATGCGGATTGCAGAAAGGTGAATCATGTATGTATGCAGGTTAAATGAAGGTGAATCGCATATACGCGGGTGCAGTGGGCACAATCGCGTATATACGCAAGTTTCAATACAGGTGAATCACATACATCTGTACAAGTTTTATGGGAAGGAGAAAGTTCATACAGGCTGGCCTCAATAGGTCGTACAGGTGGTCTACAACAAATTTGTGGGCAGAAGATATTTCCACGGATTTGTTGGGGTTTGGTTTTCTGATTTTATCTTTATTGGAAGACAAGGTTGTCCTAAGATTTTGGTAAAATTGTATTGGCTCAGAGGGTTGGTTTTACCTTCAGAATTTCTAAAGTTATTATGTTACGAACTGAAATTTGTGTCTCTTGTGTATTGATAATTCATCTCTGATCTTGTTGTTTCCACTACATATATTTTCAGTGTAAAATTGTTCAGTGATAATAACTAGAGCTTTAGTGTTAGCTCACTAGGAAGCAATTTTTAGATCTGAAAATTAGTCACATAGAGTTGCATGTGAAAATTGACAAGGGACAACTATTGACATCATGGTCGACAGACTTATAGAATTCGTAGAATGGAGTGTGAGCCGTTGTTTGGTATTTCTTCAATGTGGGACATCGGGGTGGCACATGGCCCCATTGCCTTCATATTTCACAGCATTTTGACTCATTCCATATGGAAATGGACTTGGTGTTCATGTCGCCACATAATTTGGAAGGGCTAGGAAATCGTCTCGGCGATGCTCCTAAGAACGACATGTAGTACATCATAAGTTCTTGTGCACGACTTTAGTCTTGGCCATGTCTTGAAATTGTGTTGTTAGGTTGGCCAATTGCGACTAAACCTGTTCCAACCCAACCGATGTCTCTACACCTCCAGGTGTAGCTTTGAAGCGCATCACGATCTCGACTCTCTTTTCCTGAGTTGTCACCTTTTTCTTGGTGAGCGAGACTTGGATATGGGGGAGTATCCTTGCAATGAAATAGTCTTTGTGCTGCACATCCTATATTTGGAATGTCAACCTATCCAACAAGATTTTAAACCATTTTTCATAGTCTCAGACGACTTCTCCTTCCTTCTATTTGATCTCCTTGATTTTCATGATGCATTAGGATTATGACTTAAGATTTTGAAACTCCCTAAGTAGATCCTACTTAATATTATCCAAAGACCTTACTTGTCCGGTTGGCATAGTAGCATTTTATTTCTTGTACCATGTCAGGGATTTATCCCTGAATGTGGTCTCTAGTTGTGTGATTATAGTTGCTTTGTATGTGAATCTCTTTACAGACCAGATTGATTCACAATTAAACCAATGTTTCTTTGCATCATCCTTACCTATTCCATGGAACATGAGAAACCTCTGTGTACTATCATGATTCACCATATTTGAACTTGAGATAGTTCCTTTTTTTTTACGGCTATTGGCTGGACTTTTCCACACCACTGTCGCTTTGGGTAAAGTATTGTTGAATTGACCTTCTTCTTCACTTGTCTTGTCACTTCTCTCTTCTTTTTTTCATTCTTCGACTCCAATCTCTTCACTATGTTGTGTTTCTTTCTTGATTAAAAATGTGCAAGGGGGGTGGTACAAATGGGGGGTAAGTCCATCTCCTTCTTAAACTTCTTGTGAGGTGATCCTGAGACATTTATACTTGTAGCTGTGCAAGACCATCTACTACTATCAAATTGTGAACGTAACCATTTGTTGGGGGATTTTGGTCCACACTTGTGTGCATCCCATCCATATTAACACTGGAGAGTTTTAGACCTAGGGTTCATCCAAAGTTGTCCAAAAAAACCCCAAAGGACCATCATATCAATCCACAGTTAGGGCCAAGGAAGGTCTCACGTAAGATGCATAGAGGATAATAGAGACCATAAGGTCATGTGACAGGGTTGAAGGCTTAAAAACATGAAAATTCACTGTGATTGGCATCCATGTAGCTCATGTCTAATAAACTATTAGGACTAAGAATTGAAACAATACACGTACAGATTCAAGTCATACATCACAAACACATAATGGATCATAATTGTCATATCTTTATTACTGGAAGCATTCCATCCCATCAAAGATATACATTGTGTAGGAAAGATACATATGACATCCATAAAACTTCATATCATTTATATATAGAATCTCAGAATTACAACATGTTGTGTAATGTGCCCTTGCTCAAAACTCAGACATATAGTAGACACAGAACTATATTCAAGCATACAACAATATCAGTGTGAGATCGATACAGAAGGCTCAGTGTTCTCAACGTCTCATTATTCTCACTAACTATCTAGATAAGCTCACTAAAAACCAACTAACTCTATTTCTAATGCTCTAGCTTTCTTTTGTATCCTTCTTTGCTCAAGAACATTGTTTCTTTTTTATCTGCTCCACTTGTTTGTCTGATAAAACTACCACGCATGCTTATAGTGCCCGCGAGCACTCCATGTAGACTTCTTTCATCAAGGGAAATCTTAACTAACTCACCAGATCATTCTTTGGTCGTCCCACATATTTCTATGTTGTTGGCATTAATCATTTGGGGATATTTCTTGATGATTATTTTCTTCATTCTAGAAGTCATCTTCTTGTTTTCTGGCGCAACTGACAAAACTTGGACCGGGGTGTACTTGGTAGTCTTTAAGCCTGGTGCACAACTAAAAAAACTTGGTCTGGCGCGCCCTCCATGTCATTCCTTGTGAATTTACTTAAGTGCACAAAAAACTATGGGATAAGCATGCACAACTCTATTTGTGTGCGTGCGCAAAACTGAACCCAAAACTTTGGGTGCCAACATTTTCATGGCAGATTGGGACAAACATAGAGTTCAACTTGTGCAACTGGGAGAGAATGACCTTTAGGTGGATAGTTGGCAGGAGGAGAGGCTCACTTATAAGAGTTAGTAGAGAAGGAGGAGGCATTGGAAAAGATACATGAAGTTGTCCAAGAGACCAAGGAAGAAAAGGCACCTTCCATTACCACTGCAAAATCCATCACTAAGAGTGAGCCAAATCTGGTAAGATTACCTTCTTTCAACATTTCTCAAGATCATTTTGGTTAATTTAAAAATCATACTGGGGGCATTGATTCAAAATTGTTAGGGAAAATTGGATATGATGGATAGGGGTTTGGCAATATAGTATAAGGGATATTAATCCCTATTGTATGTAGTTCAAGGGTCAAGCATGAAGGCCTATATTTTGATGGCATATAGGAAAAGGCCACAAACACCAATATCACATTTTTGAAAGTAAAATACATGGTACAATTGGCCTACTCATCAAAATAAAGTGCAACAATGAAGGAGGGTGGCAACACACCACCATCCCATCCATCTCATGGAATATTGTAGCAGGGAAACCGTGAGGAGAGTGCAAAGACTCAACCTGCACCAACACTTGGAGGAAGTGGCAATAATATTAACCAAAAGAAGAAGACAAAGTGCAAGAGGTATGTGGTAGGTAGGATATCCCATGTTTGTCATCGTTGTAAGAAGAAAGGGCATAAATCTACAAGTTGTTGGTACTCGGAGGTATGTTCATTATGTGGTAAGAAATGACGTCATGTGGCATCTTGCTAAGAGAAGAAATCCACATGCCATAATCCATATTGATTTTAGAGGAGTAATGGAAAGAAGACTTCCCCAAACCAACAACAAATTAAGAGGCATAGGGAGAAAACAATTATCTCATGCAATTCACAAAACTACACCAAGAAATTTTGCCACCACTACAAGTTGAGTGTCCATTTGGAAGCAAAGTGTTGGAAACTTCATCCAGATATTCACCCTTGGAACCACACAACAAAGAGAAGGGTGTGGAGAGTGGGTCCTAAAGGCGATGAATAATTCCCTGTCTTGGCAGCCAAAGGAGTAGAAAGCATCCACATATGTGTAGCAACACAAGAGATCAATCTCACCAATGAAGCAAGAAATTGTTCAGTGGAAGCAGAAGAGAGCATAGAAGGATCTCAGGCTTAGGTTGATGTTTCTTTCATTGCAATATGGTTGAAGAATGGTTCACCAATAGGTGAACCAACTTACCAGTGAGTGAACAATTGAAGCAATTGATGGTAAATGAAGGCTAGCTAATTCATAGAATTGTCCTTTGATTGACATTACTACAGAAATGCAGTTTTGTGGAAGCGCACGTAGTAGCAGAGAATTGTTTCCATGACATGAACCA
Source organism: Picea abies (assembly GCA_900067695.1). Classification (NCBI taxonomy): domain Eukaryota; kingdom Viridiplantae; phylum Streptophyta; class Pinopsida; order Pinales; family Pinaceae; genus Picea; species Picea abies. The sequence continues at coordinate 2,391 of CBVK0100357727.1, read as the reverse complement.
ATTGATCCTAGAGAAAGAGGGCATACCTCACTTCTTTTCATTAGGTTGTTGGGTGATGGCATAGTTGTCAATATCTCACTGGGCAAGCACATATCATAATTTGACTTGGCTTTCATTGGTTGTCCAGATAAACCATCTTGAAGTTTAAGAATGCAAGAGACTTGTGCATTGAATATGGGAATGGATTATGAGTTTTTGATCTCTTTTTCTGTTAAGAACAAGAGTCAACCTCATAGGGTGTTCTTATAAAAATGGTTACGGTTCCCTCTTCATCTTTATAGAGGTGGTACTCCTCTTTCTCACTCAGATTTTCAATATACTTATTCAACAATAAATTTAAACATTCATATCATCTACACCTATGAGTGGACCAAGTGGTAAAATAACTAAAAGGATAGAAAATAACTTATAGAATAAAAATAACATCCTTAATTTAAATATACAAGATAACTTCATGCATTCCATCAAATCCATTCATTTGAGAAATGAGGACAAAATATTTGAAGAAAGACTCATAAGACAGAAAATAGGCCGGTGGTCCAAAACAGAGGGATTTAAATGATTTCATTCATTTAATATCATAAGATGCATAGGAGAAACATACCCGATACCTTGTGATTATATAAAAGTCAAAAATCACAAAATGTACGAACTCCTGGAATAGATCTCTACGAGAGTGTTTAAAAAAATATTACACATAGATTGTTCAAGTTTGAATAAAATGTTTTCCTAAAGCACAACATAATATTCTGGATACTTAAATGAAAAAAGGAATGTGTTCATCCAAATGGGTTGGGATGGGGCTCCCGTGGATGTTAATACCAATATATCATCAGAATGCTTGGAATCATTTCCTTTCTAAGGTACTTTCTTTCATAAGTTTTGGTGCTTTAGTTTACCTTCAATATATATGATGATCATAGGCATATGTAAACTTGGATAAAGATGCAACTTCTTCATGCTCTTTAACCTTGATCATGAGAATAGGTTAATTCTTTAAAACATGAACTTTGGAAGATATCAAGATCTTCAAGGTATACTAGTATGACATTCTTCAAGGTAAAATTGCATGTGATTATTTTCATCTACTAGTAATTTTCTGATTTCATTTTTTTTAGTTTTATTTAGTATTTTTATGATGCGAGTTTTAGTTTTGTAGGTTTTCATTGGTTTCGTTGAAGGTTTGACTCTATTGATAGCTTAGAAGAAATACCTTAGGTTATCTTGTGTGTTCTCTTGTTAGTTAATCAATTATGATGGTTATTTTGCTACACACAAGTTATATCAGGGCGTCTATGCACCTTACCATGTCTTCATTCAACATCTTGTTCTTTGGTTTTTTAAATTTATTATAAGTCTGCTCCATAATCAGTAATAGATAATCAATAAGGATTTTCAATTAAGGTTTAACTTTGAGGCAATATATTTGCAAAGTAGGGGACATCTTGATGTGATTTTATCTTTTTCTCATATTTGCTCCTTAATTTAGAATTTCCTTTTGAATAAAATCTTGATTAGTAATCTTCCATACAAGACAAAATTATCATACTCTTAACATAAAATAAAGAATGCATTTGTAAATAAAATCTATATTCTTTGTGTTAAGATCTATTTTCTTATCTTGTCTAGTTAGGTTATTGATTATTGCATGGCTTATTGTTTGAGTTTAGCTAGATTTATTTTATGCTTTTGTTTTGATTTGTGTAGTCTATTAATGGCACTTGTATAGTGATTTGGATTTGATTTGTTCTTAGTTTTGTTTTGAATTTTGTGATGTCTCCAAAGTTTATATGGGGGCAATCTATTTTTAGCAACATCAATTGGTGAATTTGGGAAGCTTTTCTCTATCATTATGATAGGATTTCATTTATGTAAACATCATCCTTACCAAGTTTATATTTTATCTCGCATCAACCAATAAATATGGGGAACATTTAGATCAGAATCAAGTACTATAGCTCATCTATACAAAGGAATGAATATGCCACAGTATTTTCTTTGAATCTCTCCATTATCCCTCAACAATTAAACTAAGTCTTCTACATTGGTAGATGAAGGGAAGGTTAGTGAGGTTAAATTTTAACTAGTACTATATCTATTTTCTTTTATAACCCTGTTAAAAATTATTTTTGTCGCTCTAGTGATGTCTCTACAAGTGATGTATTCAGGCTCCCACAAGGACTTTTTGCCTAAGAAAAGTGATTGTTGTCTTATTCCAAAAAAACACATTTTTAAGATGAGTTCGTAGGCTACCTATGTTATAGGGAGCGAAAATCCTTTATTCTTGCAAGAAACCCATACTTTGGGTGCGAACTATTCGCAGTATTCTCTATAGGTAGGGTGTGAACCTGTTTTTAAGCTTGGAAAAGAGAAGAGGTCACGAAGGTTCTA
>CBVK0100357726.1:0-12704 GCA_900067695.1 Picea abies | reverse complement strand
ATCCTTCATCTTCAGATTTTCAAAATCCCTTCTCAAGTTTTGCAACTTGATTATATTCACCTTGGACACACATTGATAACAAGATTCAAGAATGTCCCAAACCATATTTGAAGATGCAGCACTAGCAATCTTCATAAAAATGGATTCATTTAATCATTGTTGGATTAATCGAAGAGCTTTATTATCCTTCTTCCTGTTTTCCTTTAGCGAAACACAGTCAGCATTAGACAGAGCCAATTCTGCTGCAGCATCATCTAGCTCGAGATAGACATCAATAACATAAGTCCACAAATCCTGAGAACGGAGAATCGTCATCATTTGAACGTACTAGGAATCATATGACTTCTCTCTCATAACAGGAACCTAAATCTGAGAAGAACTGCTATAAGACGTGACCATTTATAAAAATTGACTGAAATTAAATAAACATTCACACAAAAAAATAGGAAAGTGAAATTGGGCAAAAACAGGAATTGTCTATGCTGAAATGAGGAACTGATGGGATGCTCTACAGGATAGACTGGCATCTCTGATACCAAATGTGAAAAAACGGGGAGGTAAATTGGGTTTCAGGGTTCAGGATTTCGGGGTTTATGAGCACCCGACATACAAACAAAACGAAATAAGAAATGTCGAATTGTGAAATCCGAATATGCTTTGGGCCCACAATTTCAAGGTTCTGGGTTTGCTAACACCCGATGCAAAAACAAAATACACACAAAATTGCCGAATCGCGAAATTGCGATAAGGTTGTGGGACCCTTCAGGTTTCGATGTTTAGGAATGCTTGATACATAAACAACACACACCGACAATCGTCGAGTCATGAAATCTAATCAAGCTGTGGGGAAAAAGCAATATTGTTTCGGGGTTTGGAAGGGAACGAATCAATTGCAGAAGCATGTAGATATTCCGAAAGAAGAAAAAAAAAATTCTGAACTGAGTTTACTAACTCAAAATTAAACGCAGAGAGAATAATTGCGAACACACCGTAACAACTTCAATTCAAAAATGTCTTCAAAATCATTGATTACAAATTCGACTCTAGTATTTAAACACAGAAAATTGCCTCTTCGAACTTCTAAAAGATTTTAATCAAGGTGGTGAGCTCAATAGTTGTTATTCTTTGATGATCAAAATAGTGAGCTCAATTGCTGATGCGATCCTCCCTAAAATTGAGAGCCAAAACCGAATTTTGAATGTTTGCTTCTGTAAATTGGCTCAGTTTCCTTGTGGCAATTACAAGGGATTACAAGTTTGATACAAAAAATTCAAAAAATGACTAAATCCATAATCTTTATTCATGACACCATGTTTGATGCTCACAATAATTTCATTCTTACAGAGAAAATATTCAGTTTTGTGCAATTGGAGACATCTCCAAACTATCAAATTTCTTGGAGAGATCTTTTGTGAATGTATAATAAGGTACAAAAGAGAATTATGGACTTAAATTCATTTTGGAAATCAACTACGGTGGATGAGGTGAGATAGTGCAATCCTGCCAATGTCTGGTTGGACGTGTAAAGGTTGGTCCACTGAATTTCATAGATATCACAAAGACCTTGTTGGAGCAAGAGTTGCAAACAACTTCGTGTGTTGGAGATCTTGGGAGTCCAGACTTGATAATCCGTACAAGTGGCGAGTAGAGACTCAACAATTTCTTACTATGGAAATGTGCGTATAGTGAACTGTATTTTGAGAACTCATTATGGCCTGATTTTGAACAAGTTCAGTATGTAAAAGCTTTAAAATCTTTCTAGCATAGGCAATTCAGAAAGTGGGTTTCCAAAGAAATTTCAAAAGATACTCAGTAGCTATTACTGCCAGTCATATTAATTCCTCAATCATAGACATAGACTTTGTTCTTTTTCCATGCAGCAAGACTGGTGTTCACAATGTTATTTTTCGCAACAATTTGATAAGTTGCATTTCTCTGCTGATAGCCCATGATTTTAGGTTTTCTGACTGATCATATATATTGTTTGCTAATTATAATTTTTGAACCTCAAACCAAATTCAATGTTTTGATATTTCTGTGGATCCTGACCAATTCTTATTATTTTTTGACATACTTTTGTGTGGACAAGAAGATTTAGTTTTCACTAAAAGAGCAAGTGTTGAATGTTTAGAGAATTTTTTTTTTAATGTAAAACTAAGCAAATGAATGCTGACTTGGTTTGTTATAAGGCTTTATTACTGGAACCAAACAGAACATATAAAACATGACATGATAAAGACATGCATGCTTCAAAATGTTATATTCTAATCATTCCTAAACACCATTAAAAATTACAGCCATGTTCACTTTTTCCTTTGTTCAGTCTATTTTTCAAATAATAGTCATCCTTGAACAAGTAAATATTGAAGACTGGATGGGAGTGTTTCAGAAAACAATGAACAATTACTACACAAGTTTCAACACTATGTAACAACATATGTAAGGTATGACTAGGTATTTCAACAACTATTTGAGCAGGTGTTTCAACATGTGTTTAAGCAAATAATAAAAAACTATTACAACAAAAATTTAAGTGAATCACTCCTAAGTCATACATAAAGATCAATACTTTGTTCTACAAAAACCTTTTCAACATGTGTTTCAACATAGAGTAAAACGTTATTACAACAAAACAAAGTTATAACAGAAACAAGGAAATTATAACAACATACTAAAAATTGAGATTACAACAACAAAATAACTTCATTAAATCATTCCATGCAACAATAAATTCACCTAATATTTATGTACTAAAAACTTAATAAAATTCTAAAAAAACACTACACAACATAAGGATTTAGATGTAGTTTCAACCAGTAAACATAGTATGGACGCTACACCAAAATAAATTACTCTGTAATAAATCTAAACATTATTATGAGTTTACAAACAAATAGAATACGTCAAAACAAAAAAATTAGAGCTCCATATAGAGGAGGCTACCAAACATTCAATGAATAGATAGATGTTACATGGGTTTGAACTTTTATTTTATAATTATGATTTTGTAATCATGTACTTTAAACAATTATCTTGAAGAATACAAGAAGGAAGGTAGACATTTATCATAAGCAATCACTTAATGATAAAACCACTTAAGGATAATGAATAGGAGCTAAGTAGTATTGAAAGCCCAAACGGAAAGATGGCTAGTCGCAAAGGACCACTTGTACCTCTAGACAGAGCTAGGAAGAATTTCAGATTAACCATTTCATCTTACAGATAACAAGCATCCTCCTCTCCAACTCGTTGAGGGCATTTTCTGCCAGAAATAAATCAAATATATTAAATGAGTGAAAAGTAGAAGAGGGTATGGAGATAACTTCGTCAGGGCTATGGATGCTCGAAAAGTAGAAGAGGGTATGGAGATAACTTCGTCAGGGCTATGGATGCTCGCTGGTAGTGGAGCAAGGTCTGTGACATCGGGGTGACTCCTTAGGGGCTATGGCGCTTGTTGGAAGTGGAGAAACACCGTAGCAAGTGAATAACGATAACTAAAACAACCTCTATCCAATGATGCCTTACCCAGCTCTTGTAAAATAGGGGGTGTGGGTCATGGTCAATAGGAATGAAGGTGGGATAAGGTTTATACTCCATAAGCGAACCTAGATTCATGAACCCGATAATTTGTACATGCAAGGATAGGAAATACTCTATTAAAAGTGAAGCCAATTAGTTTCTCAAGTAGATTCTGCATGAGATAAGCATGAAGGAAGGAACAAATATTCTTGTTTCACCTAGGGATTCAACATTAGTTGAGCGCTCAACACACCCTAAAATATTTTATAAAATTTGTCTTTTTTGGGTACCACTTTTTTTCTGTTGGTTCTGTTGTCTGAATTGAGTCCGTTGTGGATGAATTGCTAATTTCATTTTCATGTATTTTCATCGAGCAAGATGGATTTATTTGAAATTGTCAAAGTGAAACACTTTTGTCTAAAAAAAGAAACTTGGCATTTTAAATAAGAATATGTAGCTAAAATTGTGACCCACGTGCTTATGTTTAGCATCAAAAAAATTGGAAAAAGTAGAAATGATCACATAGTAACAATAATAGTCCATCATCGATGTATCATTGACATCGGTAAAAGAGGAGTATATGTGTGCTAGTTGTTCACAAATATGATTCATGAGGTGAGAGATTTCTCATCGACATCGACAAAATACGAGAGAAGAAACAATGACATGAGCCATGATGAACCTCTGATAGTCGATTACCGATGTGTTTTATCGAGGATCGATGAAATCTCAAAGGGTCAAATCATCGAAAATCTATGCATTTACACATCCCCAATCACCGATCTCAGATGCATTTTCAACATCGACAAGTTTCAAGGGGGTTAATATGGGAAAACTTATTTAAAGTTATCGTCGATCGCTGATACTCGATGCAATTTCGACATCGATAGGGTAGGAACCATTGTTAAAAGCATTATCTAATGAAAAGTCCCTGATTCTAAATAACACGATTAAACGAAGACGCCAAGTTTAGGCACCACGTGTCTTTGCCACGTATGCATTTCGTACAACCTAATTTTTTCCTGAGTCACCTTAGGTTTCCCCGTGTCCAAGTCACACTTCCAAGTCAACATTTCCACATCAATGCTGTACAAAAAGATGGGTTGAGGTCAAAGAGTTTTTTGAGAGATATCAACGAACATTGTCTAAAGAAAGCCCAGACTCCTGATTCAACTAATAATTTAGTGGAATGATGAGATGTTTTCAGCACACAATAAGATCAGATTCTTCCATTTAATAGGTTAGTTAATGTTTTTATCTGCATACGTTGCTACCCCATGCACTGATTGGAAAATGAGAATTTGAAATCACCGATGAACCAAATTATAGCTCGCGCCTGCACCACCAACCTACGATTACATTTGATCTTGAAGATAATGAAGATCTAGAAACATATTTTGTAGAATTGTACTCATACCCTAACTTGAATAACTGATGCGGCAAGGTAAGTATTATCTTTGTTTAAATCACTAAGAAAACTTCGAACACCTCCATTATGCGCACGAGTTTCCCATTTCTAGAGAAGCTGAAGAAGCGAAGAGAGAATATCAAGAGTTGCATTCGATTCTCAGAATTTAAAAAAAACTAGGTTAGGCTAGTACGAAGAAGAGGTATGTGTTAACTTGTTCATTTTAGCGGTTGCATTTTTATGGATTAGAATTTTTTCTGTAAAACGGTATCTAACGTTGTTCCAGCTGCAAAGAAAATGCCTTCAAGGAATCCAACGACCAAACGCTTGTTGAGGGCACTGAAATTAAAGGAAGCAGAGATGGGTGAAGGATCTTCTCCCGACATGGCGAGGTAGCTGGAATTTTTTCCCAAAGTAGAGTTGATCATCAAAACATCGACCAAGAAGGAATTCATTCATCCCTCTGCTTTTGATGATATAGAGGCAATCACTGGCTCAAAAATAATTCTCCCACAATGGGGGGATTTATTCAATAGAGTCAACCGGGAAGATTACCTCGATTTTATCGCACACAATGACCCAAATGTAAGGGCACTCGATGACCAGGTTTTCCCGAATATTTGGTGATCGTGCTTGCATCTGGTAGCCTGTCGAACTCCATTCCTTCCTTGAATTGAGATTTTGAGTTGGATAATTGATTACACAAACATGCAAAAGTGATTAATCAATGATGAGAATGGAAGATGTGTCAAATTTTTTCTCCCGACAGAGGTCCATAAGTACTACAAAATGAAGGACCCAAAGGAGCGGTTGAACACAAAATTTGTGGTGAATTTATATGAATTCCATGACAATGGCCAATTAATGGCCTCCTAGTTGAAGGAACACAATAAGTTTATGAATCAGAGATACGACTGGTACAGGACAATGAATCTGAGGGAGCCATATATCTACTTAATGGCTCTAATTTTATGATTATATGGAGAAAACAACTGTGCCAAGTTCTCAGAGGCATGGATTCCCCTAGCATACACTGTGGATATTTTGGGGAGTAGCTTCAATTGGGGATCAATTATCTCCAAGAAATTGAGCATGAGTATCATGTAGGATCAGTCCCCAGATGAGGGAGAAGCGCCCACTTTTCACATGGCCTCATATTTGCTAGATGTGATATGCGCAAGGAATGTATTCACCGGTATGAATCTAAGTAGGCACGTCACAGAGATTCCTATACATGCCTACTTCAACATCCTATGGGAAAATAGGTACAAGAAGTCTTATGCTCTAATTTGTGATGAATTCATCGCTCAGATTTATTTCATTATATTTAAAAAGGAATGGCCAAGGTTGTCTGTAGTAGCCAAGAAAATGATTTGGAAAGTAGGACACTAGTACCTAGATGATACCACAACCTATATTAGGGTGTTCAGGGCCACTAGAGGACCAAATTTTCTCCCTTCCCACTTCTGAGACTAGTTTTTTGTAGGAGAAATATGTTACCAGACTATCTTGTAGGGCTATAATGCCACTTTGGTTAACGACAATAAATGAGCATTCATACCCTAGAGTTTCCATGTAGGGTTTTATATAGTGAAGGACACTTCTCAAGCTAAACAAGAGGGTTTGAGTCAGCTGGAACACAGGTTCCCGACATGTCGGTTTCATAAGCATGACCCTAAAGGCCTAGTTCTCCAACACGCTTCATAAGTATCTTCTTGATGGCAATACACGCATGACAAGTTTGAAGATGATATTTTTATAGATTGTCCTCACGACTGGGAGGAGGTATTACAGAGAAAATCTAACTCGAACATGATTAGGTTCAAAGTTATGAGTATGGATGAGTAGGTCGAAACAATAGCACAATCAGCTCAAGAATATCTCAAGGTTAGAGAAGAAATCGTAGAAGCATAAACCACAGAGGCATAAAGGAGGGGAATTTTGTTACTATAAGGAGCCCAAAGAATCATGGACCAGCTAGAGAATGATCCTAAACTAATAGAAATGATGAGAATCACCCCAACCGACCCAATCAAAATTAGAGAAGAGATAAATGGCTAAGTTTCAATACAACTGGATGAAACCACCAGTATGGAAAACCTTAGAGTTACATCACCATAGGATTTACAACCGGTGACCATTCCAGCCTAGTATGAGATTCCAAGAACACCAGGTGAAACGAGTGTGTCAAATCCCCTGTTTGATATAATAAACACCTATGAAGATTAAGAGAGTTCAGAGGTCTCACTTGTAACTCAGATACCAATTATAGAGGAGAAATAACTAGGGGGAACATCTGCTCCAAGTCCTGATGCATCAGTCCTAAACCTTCCGCAGGGATACCATGAGGCCAAAATTTTCTTAGACACTCAGGTTCTCGACCTATCGGGGACCCGATAAGACAGTTGCAGGGATGAGCTAGGTTTAGGTGGCAAAAAAGAGGAAGCACAACAACTAGAGATTGAAACCTTGACAGTCAATCACAAAGTAAGTACTGGGCATATCATTGACTATTCAATTTTGTTCTCAATCACAAAGTAAGTACTGGGCATATCATTGACTATTCAATTTTGTTCGATCCCTCACCAGCCAATGAAAAACAGACAGAGGTTGAGCCATCGGAATAGATGTAATAAGTACAAGAACCGATCTTCGAATAGATACAAACAATAGGAAGCTTGGGAAACACTCTCATCTTGGGAGAACAACAAATCCTTGAGCCCATTGATGAGGTCTCCGATATATAGGTGATCTCTTATGACAGGAAGAGGAAATATATCATGAGAAGAACCACCAAGAAAAGAAGACTCATGCTAGATAGCTCTATTATCATCACCACAGAGGAGAAATTGCTCAGCACAGAACACACAAAATCCATCTTCGCTCATCGGTGGAGGGATGGATATCACTGATGCCATGCTGGATCAATCAAAGCGAGATGAAAAGGAATTGGTCGCACTAAATGAGATAGACAATCTGTTCCATTTGGAAAATATTACCAAGACTCAATGCAGGCCACAGTGTTTCTGAAGAGTGAGTTCCAAGATGCATATGAAAATTCCACAAGCGAAAGACATATTTTTAGTGCATGTGTAGCCAGTTACCAAAAAGATACTCATATACCACTGGAAACTTGCAAGTACACGGAGAAATGGTATGAAAAATCATACCAAGATGTAGAACGAATTGACTACATCAACATAGTGCAGAAGGGTTGAGACACAAAGAAGCATGGTATTCGAGTGCTAATGGAATGTAGCATCGCCTTGATCAGGAAAGAAGCCGAATAATGGGTAATCATGGCCCAGGAAACTCAACAAGAAATACATAAGATATGGGTTGAGTGCGAAAGACATAGGAAAAATATCAATTGGGAGATGAGATACATTAGCCTCCTAGAGTTCGGCTCGCTCGAATACTTTGTTGACTTGCATGACATAGTAAAACAACATGCATAACAAGACTCGGCATGGGGAGTGGAGATCGTATAGATGGAAAGCATGACACCGGAACTTATAAAAACGTTTATTTAACATTCGATCAAGGCTCATGTAGTTCTACAGTGATTAAGTGCCAAAGTTGCCAAATATAGAAAACGAGCAGTGGAAGTGAAGGAAATGCTTGGAGCTACGATGGATCAACACAGATTATTGTATGCTAACACATGCGAGGATCTCTTCGTCAAGTGGTCAGAATATGAGAAGATTCATCCACTCCAGTAGAACCATGAGATTAGAGTTCGGCTCACTCGAATACTTTTTCAACTTGCATGACATAGTAAAAAAACATGCATAAAAAGACTCAACATGGGGAGTGGAGATCGCATAGATGGAAATCATGACACCGGGACTTATAAAAAAGTTTATTTAACATCCGATCAAGGCTCCTGTAGTTCTGCAGTGATTAAGTGCCAAAGTTGCCAAATATAGAGAACGACCAGTGGAAGTGAAGGAAATGCTTGAAGCTACGATGGATCAACACAGATTATTGTATGCTAACACATGTGAGGATCTCTTCATCAAGTGGTCAGAATATGAGAAGATTCATCCACTCCAGTAGAACCATAAGATGATTTCCATAGAACAAAGAGATCAAGCACCATGTGGCAATATTTTGTTTTACCTAACACAAACTTGTAGTGGTTATTTTAGTTAGTGATTCTTTATAAATAGGGGGATTTACCTTTTATAAAGGGTTGATGGTTTTGGGAAAAAGACCCTCTTTTTTGAGAATTGTAAAGAACTATTTATAAACAACCTTAATTGAGAAGTTTTTTTTAGGACGAGAGACGGAATTTTGTTTTTCATCAAAGGCGTTATGTGATTGGATTGAGGAGGAATTACTTCCAACTTTTATTTTAGTGATTGATGTTGTAACAAGTAAGAGTTTTTGAATCTATTGAAGCTCTCTCTGTGTCAATATTTTAGCAGTTCTTTTGTTCTTAATAATGAAAAGTAAATCGGTGTGTTAATGTGTGATTGATGGTAGAGATAAGGAAACTATTTTTCTTGCAATCATTTGATTGCATGCGTGTTTTCTTTCAATAATTATAGCTCAGTCATCATTGAAATACAAACAAGTTAATGTATTATTACTAGACTTGTAATAGGTGTCAATACATTTGTCTGCATGCTTGAGAATGAGGGTTATCCCAGGATCAACCTTCTTCAGTAGTTAAGAATCCACTCTATTAGTTGGTTTATACCAACATGGCTCACTTTATCAGACTCATCTAATAAAAGAAAAGAAAAAAAGAGAACGTTTAATTTGAACCTTCTTCAGTAGTTAAGAATCCACTCTATTAGTTGGTTTATACCAACATGGCTCACTTTATCAGACTCATCTAATAAAAGAAAAGAAAAAAAGAGAACGTTTAATTTGAAGGAGGAACTTTCACAGAAAGATATCATGTCAGTCACTAAGTAAATGCCATTGATAAATTAGCTAGATCAAAAGATCTCGAGAACTATTCCACCATCAAACGCTGCAGAGTCTAATTGTGCCTCTAAAGTGGGTTTGGTTCCTACTGTTGAGTTAAAGAGATCTCGTACCCCTCAACACAATGTATGGAAGATGTTTGTGTACTCCAACACTGTCTAGTCTTTGTCCTGAAACAAAGTTGTCCATTTCATGTACTTGTGATTATAGTTTCCAACATGTTAGTATTAATCTTTGAGGGAAATCAACAAAATCCACCCAAGTGGATCTGGGCCCAAAAATTGAAGACGCAACTTCAAAAATTTTCTCATAGTAAGTCTCTCACCAATAGTTGACATGGGGAAAGGCCTTATGGAGCACGAATGTGATATTTTCACTACTAGAAAATTTTTGTATAGAGAAATAACCCTCTAGCAAAGTTAAACATTTTTCCAAAGTGTCGGCATATAAATGGAATTCAAATAAAGGAATTTCCAAGTTAGCTTGTACCTTAAAGGGTGTCGCACCTCTGAAGAAACTACTAGTTTAAGGTGCCTCTGTTGTTGTTGGCAACCATTGAAGGATATGGGCAAAATTATCCATCATGTCATTCCTTTGTCGTGTGAGGGGTTCCTTGAGAAAATTTTTGATAGGATCTCTTGCTTCATCATATTTCTTTTCTTCTTCCATGGGAGGATGCTTGGGTTGACAAGAGCATTATTCCCCAATCTCAACCAGTTCGAGACCCAAATCTCTGTATCCTGACCTCATTAGGGACATGCATAAAGAAATAACAAAGAGTAGATTTCTCTAATACCGTTGATCTGAATTATTTTGAGAATGACATGGAGACAGAAATATGAAAGAGATATCACAAAGAAATACACAGAGATATTGCAAGGAAGAAATTAATACATTACAACTCAGATTATATTAATGACTATCTGGAATACAAAAGACTATAAAATGAAAAGAACACAAACTAGATAGAATGGTGGTAACTTATCTCTGAAGAGAGAGATGTGTTGGCTACACTCATTCATAAGAATTTGATTACAATGAAGCTCCAAAGGCCTTTTTATCATAAAGAATAAATGAGAAAACCTTAAACATCCAAAACCCTAACCCCCAAAGATGAGATGCCAAAAGGTTTGTGGGCCTCGATGGGGGTAGTTGATACATCAACTTCTAGATGGCATATTTTTTTCATACGATCTTTGTTTGTGGTGCTTGGTACCCTGTCGGGAAGGTCTAGACAAAAAGTACAAATTTTGTACAGCCCAATATAATATTCATCATCTATTGCATGCTTCCACATCAAAACAATTTTTTTTAGGGCTTGAAAATGACCCCAGAGGTTTGGGACCCAAAAAAATTGTAAAGAAAACTACCAAGATAGAAATTGTACTTTGATCCAATGGAATAGGTGGATGGCCACCAATGTCCACCTAGATGAAAGTATTTGGGTGGAGGCATAAGACATATGTGGAGGAAAAGAAAAAATATTAGTGTGCAACATGGACATTTAGGCATGTGAGACAACCCACATCATTGAAGGAATCCCTAAAGTTGAAATATTAAAAAAAAAAATTAAGGTATTAAACAAGGATGTGGAAGTGTATAGATCAATAGACTCATAAGACCTGTTAGATAAATATGTGATGAATAAAAAAGGTTTTTCTCACCTTGATTGAATATGAAGTCATGAGCATGGAAGATGATAAACATTTCTCACCTTGATTGAATATGAAGTCATGAGCATGGAAGATGATAAACATGAGAATCTATGTGTTTATAGGGAAGTCAAATATCTCATAAACGAGTACAAGGCGATATCCTAAGAAAAGGAAGAATGATTAAAAAAAATGGACAATTAAGTTTAATGTACATCAAGTAAGCAGCATAGACAAATAACCCTAGAAATGATATTTAAGGAGAAAGTTTGGGATATTTAAAATTCAATGGAAGAAAACAGTGTGAAAGATAAATGAATATGATAAAGGATAAAATGAATGTTAGGGAAAGCTTATACATCTTTGGAAATGAAGGTGATGATGGGGATTACCCAAAGAAAAATAAGAAGCCAAAAGGATACGAAAGGATGAAGCTGAAAGAAATTAAACAAGGGAAACAAAGAAAAAAATTACTAAGGAAAAAGCAGTGAAAGGACAAGGACATAAAGAAATGGGAGAAGGTAAATTAAAGGAAAAAAATGAAAAATTTGTGAAGGAAATGGTATTCAATGTCTAATCTAAATGGGACAAGGATACAAAATTGGGGACTTTAATTATATCAGAAGTAACCTTCCCTAGTCACAAAATCAACCCTCTACTGATAAAAGGATAGCATGACTAGAGAAGTAAAATATTATGAAGTCTCTTGAGTAGATAAAAAGAGAAATATAGCCAAGGAAGAAAAGAGACTACTAACATAAAAACAAGAGACAAAAGAAGAATTAAAGACCAAGAGGGAAGATGAAAGTTTTGTATAAACGTTTTATATAAGTGATCAAGTTGATCTTAATCTCTACGTGTCCTTGATGTATTCTAGGTGGTTTAAGGGATTGTGATGGTTATGTTACTTAGTGGAACATTGTGTGTAGAGATAATGGTAAAGGTTTTTTAGGGTTTTTGATCTATTTTGTCCTATTTTTAGATCATATATTTTGTGATAAAGGTTTATTCATATTGGCCATGATTAGGTGCAATGTCCCTGAGAGTATCATAGGTTAGTTGTTGGTTGGATAACATATAACTTAGTGGTACATTGATTGTAGAGCTATCCATGAAGGTTTTGATAGGGTTTGTGATCTATTGTGTCCTTTTTATAGATGGGAAATTATGTGAGAAATGCTTATTCA
>CBVK0100357725.1:0-12704 GCA_900067695.1 Picea abies | reverse complement strand
ACACACACACAATAATAATAATAGTAATAATCTAATTTTAAGGTCACAACCAAGCAAGACACCAAATTGTTGTATGAGACCCCTTTGTTTGTGGGACAAGGGACCCCCTAGGAGGAACAATTTGAGACTCATATATATATATATATATATATATATATATATATATATATATATATAAAGCAATTGAAAGTAAAAACTGATGGTTAAAACATTTTAATGGTATGTGTAATTCCTTCCGTGCTCAACATGAAGTTGACACATGGTGTACACAAACATATATATTAAGAAGAGTGTAAATCCATTAACTCCAGATTTATTATGTGGTTAGAGAAATCAAGTCACTTGAGGTGAAAACAAATTAAATTGATAAAAAATTGAGAAAATGTTTGCACCTGAGGGATCTGATCTCTTCATTCATAATAAATCCGGGGTTGAGATAAATTTAAGCTGATACTAAACACACACATGAACTCCTCTTCCCTAAAAATAATTTAAATCCATAAAAATTGCAAATTAAAACAAACTTATGCCAGTTGAAAATGATATGAAGACATTATCTTCTTTAAAATTCTAACCTTGAAGGCTTGATTAAACCATTCACATCTTTCAATATGGTAAACTCGGCTTTCTGAGATGGAAAAAGATGCATGGTCTCCAACACACCCTGCAACTCAAAATTCAAACTAAAATTACCAAAACGTAGTAGCATGAGTTAGCAAATCAAAGCAATAGAGGAAATCAAACTTTAAAATACTCTTCCCTTGCACATACAAAGTTACTTATAAACTCTGAGACTAATCAGAGATATACATGAAATCCCATTCAACATAAAAGTTATTTATAAACTCTCAGGCTATTCAGAAATATACATGAAATCCCATTCAACATAAGAATGCACTGGAAAATAACATCTGCCAAACTTAGTATATGCAATGAAAATGAACAAAATCAGTCCCCTCACTTCCAAAATATTTCTGGTAGCATTCCAGAGTGTTGGAAGAGCTCTGCTACCAATGTGACATTGTGCATCCACAGTCAAGTTTTTGTATCTTACTTCCACGGTTGGTAACTCTATGGCCACCCTGTGCATCAAACAACAACACCACCAGTGAATGAATAGTGAGTCTCTATAACATTTCTTTTCAAAATAGAAGATCTGGTTTCCATGAGCTCTGTTTATAACAAAATAAAATAGGATCATGCAGAATGACCAGTAGACAGCTGTGTAACAATCTGGAAATTCTTATTCAATGAAGAGACAAGTTAAGTTACCTGTCAATTCTATTCCGGAGCTTTCCGAGAAACTTTTCATTGTCCTTCTCTGTGTCTGTGATCAGTTTCTCAATCAGCAGGTGCCTCTCCAGAGGCCTGAGGCGATCCACCTCCACAACACGCATGTTTATCACCTTGCCACCATCTTCATCATACTTATATTCCTTCAGTATTGATGCTCTCATTCTCTTATCACTCGGAAGCTGTTCTATGGCTGCCCAATGCAGAGCCTCTTCATCACTATCCTTATCATTTGCATTCGCATCTTCTTCTCCTCCAAACTGAGACGATGGACGGCTGAAGATACCACTGATATTACTCCTCATGCTGCTTCTGAAGTCTGGGCTCTTATTTCCCATGCTCCTCCGCACTTCAGTTATTTCTCCTCTGGATAACTCTATATCTTCTGCAGCTACAACCTGATCCATTTTTATCTCAATGGATATATATTTCACCGTTTATATTTCGCATATACAGAGTAAATTTGTGCCTCTGGTAAGCCTCAATTGCATTAAATGTATTGGGACTCAATATTTATAGATCAAGAGGCTGTGAATGTGAACAGCTTGGTTGAAGTTTTGAAACCCTTTCTGTGCTTTTCATGGCTAAATTTCTCAGATGGGAAATTGTCGGGGACTATTGCAAAATTTTTAGCTTTTCACTTCACAGTTTATAGCGCCTTTAAGCAAAGTTCGGATCGAATAGTGAGCTTTGCCATCTTTGCGAGTTGTGATAAGTTTTCGCTACCCATAATTTTTTGCCAATGTTTCATTTATAATTCAATGGGGATTAAATCGAAGTAAAATGTTTCATTTATAATTCAATGGGATTAAATTGGGATTAAATTGAAGTAAATGTCTCATCTTATCAGTTCCTGCTCTACGTTATATATTATGTCATTCTTTGTGTGTTTGTCATCTTATCAGTTCCTGTAATACGTTATATATTATGTCGTTATTTGTGTGTTTCGCATCTTATTAGTCGCCGCCATATGCAATGTATGAAAGCGTTATCTTCATGTTTGACTTCTTATTATTCGTCGCGAGAGGTATGGTATTGGAATTTATATTAATTTGGCTTTGGACAAAATAAACATCACAAAATCTTATTGACTTTATATTATTTTGGATTTTGACCTCAAAATATTTAAATCATTCCAAAGTTCACCATTAGTAAATTGAATATTAAATTAGAATATAAAGTCAAACATAATTTCAATTTATTGTCTTGAACTTTAATATGTTATAAATAAATATTTTAAATCATTTATAAATAAATTTATTTTATTTTAAATATTATTTTGTATATTATTTTATTTTAAAAATTATGTTTTGGTTTTTGATAGAAATTTTTAATCAAAACAAATTTTAATATGAAATCAAAACAAAGGGATCACAGATAATCAACTTTGAATAATTGGATTTGACTTCTTTCTCTTTTCTCAATTTTCCTTTCTCTTTTCTCAATTTTCTTATTATTATTTTTTTAATTTATAAAATATCTATTCCCCTTTATAATAATGGAGTTTATTTTATCACATTAAAATGATTTTAATTATATTACAATATTCTTTCAGTAATATATTATAGTAATACTGTTGTATCAATAGTATTACTATTTAAATATAACAACATTAACCAATAACACTAATAACTTAACTTTTTATTATATACTATTTAAATATAACAAATATAACAACATTAACTAGTAACACTAATAACTTAACTCTGTATTATAATAGGATGAATATCATGAATTCTGCCTTTTTATTATTATAATGATATTATGATTCTAATCACACTTTATACTAATATTATTATATTAGTATTTATTTATTCAATTAACAATATATAATGATATGACTTTAACATTGTTTTATAATAATTATTCCTTTATAATATTTTTAGCTTTTTATTAATATTCTAATTTTGTTTAGAGTATTAAAAAAAGTTAATATTTAAGTATATTAATTATTAGAGAATGCATGTTTTCACAAATTTTTATAATTTTTTTTTTAGACTTTTGGATGTAATGTGTGGAGTTTTTAAAATATCTAATTTTTAGAGTGGACATTTCATTCATCATGACAATTATTTAATAAGTCTTGATAATGGATGGAGTGTTCACTTAAAATATTGGATATTTCAAAAACTCTACACCGTTTACATTCAAAAGTAAAACAACAATATTAACTATTACATAAATTATTTAATAAGTTTTGATAATGAATAAAGTGTTCACTTAAAATATTGGATATTTCAAAAACTCTACACCATTTACATTCAAAAGTAAAACAACAATATTAACTATTACATACTTATAATCAATAACAATAATATCAAGATTATATATATGATTATTTTTTTTAATTAATTAACACTATTATAATTTTATTATAGCAATTATTTATATTTACATTGTATACCTATGATATATAGTTTATATTTACATTGTATAACTATGATATATAGTTTATGCTATTACTTATATTATTATTTTATTTTTTTTATACCTACCATATATTATATTATTTAGTTCATTACTTATTTATAATTAATAACAATGATTTTGAGGTTTTAGTAATAGTAATACATATATAATTAATTTTTACTAATTAATAAACACTATTACAATTCATTGTTATTATGTTAGGTGAAAATTTGCATTACACGTTCTATTATATTATTATTCAATTTACACATCTACAATATATTATATTATTTATTTTATTAAATATTTATAAATAAATAAAATTAAAAAAAATATGATTTTAGTGTTTTAATAATATTTTAAGTCTTTCATTCTAGATTTTTCCATATGTATTTTTAGGGTTTATAAAGTTTAACTTTAACCTTTTTGACATCCTAAGTAATTATTGTCTAGATTTCAAGCCCTTATCTTCTACATGTTGTCCAAAATATATCAATGAAAACACGGTTTCTCAAATTTCGCACTATAGGAATCTCAAAACAATATTTTAATGCATATTATATATTATTTAAATGATTTTTTTCAAGGAAAGTTTAATGGATGTTTCTATACATTTATAAACTACATCCTTATTAAATTCAACATAAATCAAGTGCATTTTATTTAGAGGGATTCAAATCACATAGACAAATGAGTCTTTCTCATGGGATTTAAACCGAGTAGACTAGTGTATCTTACCCAAGGGGATTTAATGAGTACATGTTTTCACAAAACTAGTCAAATGCATCGTAACATTGGTGACAAGTAGTTGAGCTAACTCCTTGAATTTTATTTAAATTAAAAGAAATGGTATCATAAATTTATATAATTAAGTCATCATAACTTTCTATAAATGTAATATTTGTTGTCATTTTCTATAGTTAAGATTTGTGTCTTTCAAGAGGCAAAGATCAACAAGGTGTGTCAATTACATGTTGGTCTCCATTGGAGGTAGAAATATCTCAAAGGTTATGAACAAATGTGCTAAGGTCCTTAGAATATCATTATAAATGAATAGTATTGCCATAATCATGTTGTGTTTCAATAGGGTTCAGAGACATTGCATGACATCCCATCATGCTCCAACGAGAGGAGCCTCATTGTCTTCTGATAAAAAGTCATCTCAATATGACCATGCTTAGATTCTTATCCACACTTTTGACGTTAGTGTTGACCATGATGCATACATTTTTTAGGAGTCTAGTGGGACATTTTCCTTCATACATGAAAAATCAAAATGACATGTACATATTATTTTAGATATAGTAATTTTACTACTTGCATCATTTGTAGTGCCCTTCCCTTTAACCTTAGTTATTCAGTGATCAAATCCATGTGTTGGGTATCTTGTTCTAATTAGCTTTTTTGATATAGGAATTGGTTGGCATTGTTTTATCTATATGAAGAGTTAGAATGAATAGAGGTTATAAGGTGCATTGATGGAAATGTAAATTTAATATTATTTCATAGCTAAGAAAAATCGTTTGTTAACTTTTTCCTAAGTTAGATGTAATGATTTTGCATATTGGTATTCTTGAGAGATGGATATTTTCCCCTATGCTTTATTGATGTGGATATCAATCTAATTTTTGGTTTGTTATGGTTCTTTTTTAATGCTTATTAAGTA
Organism: Picea abies; assembly: GCA_900067695.1. Taxonomy (NCBI): domain Eukaryota; kingdom Viridiplantae; phylum Streptophyta; class Pinopsida; order Pinales; family Pinaceae; genus Picea; species Picea abies. The sequence goes on along the minus strand of CBVK0100357725.1, from coordinate 7,336 downwards.
GGGGTTAACTAAACCCATTTATCCTTGTGAGCTAGTACATACCAGTGTATGGCCTTTTGGATATATGATTATGCAATGTGAGATTGTGATTTTCTCATACATGTAAATATGTTCTATATGATGTTAATGCAATGACATTTGATTCAATATGTACGCATACGTAACTACAATAATGACGAAAATATATATAGCTTTACATTTATACATAATCTTATTTGTTGAAATGTTTAAGGTCTTGGTGCAGATAAAACTATGATGTTCATTCTTGTATGAGTTGGTGAACTAACCTACATAATATTGATTGTGTAGGAGTAGAGTCTGATGATAGTAGTGCCATGTACTATGATTGATAGGGAGGAGGGATGCCCAATTTTGTTTTATCATGTGATGTGATGCTTAATGTTTTCTTTGCAAATTTGTCATGTAGGATATAAGAAGCTATCCCAAGCTATTACTCAATTGGATGTGGCTTCAATATGTGGGGAATATGGATGGTATTGGATAAGGATTGATAATAAGGGAATGAAGGTCCTAGACCTAGATATTGTAGGGGTTAGGTGGATGTAATGGCCCCAACCTATAAGATGAGACTGTGATGTGGCATTCTCGTTCAATTAGGGACATAAACATTAGGAGGGGTGGAGGTAATTCCCACCATATATCCTCAAACAACCTTGGATCATGGGATTGGATGAGTAGGTCCATTTCCCTTAGATATATGTGGTTGATTATTGGGATGTCTATCATAGGCCAAGAGGATGTAATGGTCTCCTCCTAACTTTGGTTCCATTCAGTAGAGGATCTATATCATGACCAATAGGGTTGCATTGAGTGGGAACCAAATACTAGTTAAGGGTCATCTAAGTTGCTTGGTCCAGTCGAGTGATGATGCTATGTTGTTGTGAGCCTAATTAAGCTACTTACAAACAAGCAATCATGGTGACTCTAGGCTATCCAAATGTGTATGGAAATGTGTGTGTTGGTTCTCAGACCCTTTTATTTGTAGGTTAGAGATGAATTGTACCTACATGGCTCTTTGTTATATATAATGTTAGATGATTATGAAAAGGGTGTTTCCATGAGTGAAAGTGTATAGATAGTGTAAATGTAAACAATATTCATTAAATAAAAAATCTAAATATTTTAATTTATTAAATAAAATAAATGTAATCAATTTAAATATTTAATTAATAATTCATATTTTAAATTAATTAACAGACATAGTGATAAAACACTTTTCAATTAATTTGTATATCACTATTTGTTGTTTTTTATGTATATGTATATGTGTTTCATAAACGAAAGGATCTATGTTATCTTCAAATAATAGGACCAATATAACTTAATTTGTTTACATTCATTTGGATGATAATTATTTATTATGTTGGAGGCATCTTTAAGGTAGGGATACCTTTGAATTTTTTATTATCCATAACAATCGTTTTTATCATTGGTTATAGAGAAGTTGCCAACATGTGTCCTCCTCCATCCATCCCTTCTTTCAAGTTGTCTTGTGTTATGCTTTCCACCTCTCTAATCAACATACATTCATTTACAATTTGTGTTGATGTTGGCTAAATCTTTGTTCTTCTTCGGAGAGCTTGGATCAACAACCATTTTGGGTAGTATTCTATGCTACTTCTAGTTAATTCTCTAAATTGGCAAAGTTGGATCAATTTTGATACCAAATTGGCAACTTCAAAGGTTAGAACCTTGATAATTGTTGATGAGATTGTGAAATGATATCATTTTTATCTATCTATTTAATACTTTTGATGATCTTTAGTCTAAATAAATCTAATTATGATCCTCATAAATATCACTTTTCACCTATCCTAGCTACCATTTCCAAAAAGGTAAATATGGATTGCATTTTCAATCTTTTCTTGTTTATATCATAAATATTAGAGTTGTGAAATGATATCATTTTTATCTATCTATTTAATACTTTTGATGATCTTTAGTCTAAATAAATCTAATTATGATCCTCATAAATATCACTTTTCACCTATCCTAGCTACCATTTCCAAAAAGGTAAATATGGATTGCATTTTCAATATTTTCTTGTTTATATCATAAATATTAGAGTAGAAATAAGGGTTTTTGGTTACAATGTAAATAAAAGTTGAAAAAAATTATCTATAAGCATGATCAACATACCATCGACTGCAAATCAATTCAAAGATACTATAAATCAACCATAGAAGGTTTAATCATGATGATTCTCCAATGGATCAATGAGGTAAAATATTAAAGGAACAAGTCAAATTTACCATTTAAAGTACACAGGTGGAAAAATCATGAGTAGGGGGGCGAATCAAGGGGAAATTTTGGGTGCATTTATCCATGGACATAAATACAGACCTTGAAAATTGTGGACTGTTAGAATTCTGGTATCTTAGGCTGTGAATTCCTTTAAAAATGGAGAACACTTTCAATGCACAGTTGGTTATTTGGACATAGCCTTAGGGTTTTTGTAAATACTTTTTATTGCAAATTGTTATGAACAAATTCCCATTCACAACTATAAATACATAATATTGTCTTGTGTTCGATATATAGATATATAAAATGGTAAGAATGGATACAATGTAGAATATTGGGAATTTAGAGAATAAAGATACAAAGCCATTAAATCTTTGTTTTACAACTTCTAAAATGGTCACTCTAAGTTTATTTATATTCTTATTTAAATATCTAATATTGTTGTAGCAAATCCCATCATCTAGATTTTTAGAGGGGGGGCACTCTAGAGAGGAGTTGTGGATCTATAGGATATTTCTATATTTTTATTAGAATACATATTTGTTCCTAAAGCTTAATCATTTTCTATAATATGAGTTATAGTTTACATTTATTTATTAGTTCATAATCAAATGCAAAATGCAGACTTATGCATGTTGAGAAATGATAATAGAAATAGTCAAACAGAGCATGGTAACACTGTGAATAATGATAATAGAAATAGTCAAACAGAGCATGGTAACACTGTGAATTACCTCAAAGAGACAACGACTAGTTGAAATATCACAATCATTCATGTTAACTCTGTAGAACTTGTGCTTAATAATTCAAGTGCGTTTATTTTTTGTTGTGTGTTTACTTTTCCACAAGTTTCGTGTGTTTACTTTTCCGCAAGTGTGGTTTGTTTGATGTTTTGCAATGGCATTTTGTTTCCTAGATAACAATGCAATTTTCTTTTCGTAGACGCATGTAGGAAACTAGTTGTAAATATAGAACCTGGAGCCTGCACATATAATGCACAACATACGCAAGTTTCTCTAGAACTCTAGGTTGATAAGTAAATGAACGATCTATTTTATTTCTCTTTATAGGATAATGAAATAGCCCATCATTTTGGTGTCATTTTCGAGGAGATGTCAAAGGCACATAAACTATTTGTTTGCACTGGTTTTTAGGAAACACACAAGGTACAGGGATCAACAAAGATGAAGTTTGGACTACCCTCTTTGTGGGGTCTCATACGTAGTGTCATGAATTTAAATTAGGTCATATAGTTTCATGAAGAGTAACAATTCCACTGGAAATATTTCATGGCACGGTAAGAGCCACTCAAAGAACTAACCATTTTTGTAGGAAATTCAGTAAAAGGATGATATTAATGGGTAAACTCTGGATTTCAATTTGATTCATTACTTGGATTTAGAATGAGACACTCCATGGGATCTATGGAGTTTCCATGGTGATTATGTCAGGGTCTCATTCTCTCACAATCTAGAGTTACTATTTGGCTATAGAATGAGACACTTTCTGGGCTCTTTTGAGTTTCCATGGTGGTTATGTCAAGTTCTCATTCTATTCTACCACAGTATGTTATCAATGATGTCATAATTTCCATACTTTCCATCATATGGCCTCACGCTCAATATCTTTCCCCATATTCACCCATGCCATGACAATAAATTCCCTTTTAAAACCCAACCTTGGTACAAAGATGGTGAAACCCTCCATTTGAACACATAACGCAATAAAATTCACCTCAGCAACACCCCCATATTCCATCAAAAAATTCTCCACAAATACCTCCTTGAATTCATATGCAACCCACTCATAACCCATCAATAAAGTGACTCATCCCACTTACAAAGTTGGTTTACCTACTTTTCATTAAGTAAAAGAAAAAAATTCTAGTAATGAAAACCTATTCTCAAGCGCTTCTAGACCTAGTGATGTTATAAAACTAGTCTCTGGATGGAATCACCTGGCTTAAATATCTTTCAAGTGTAGTTGGACAAACCTTGTCTGAAAACCAGCTTGTTGCCAAGAAAGGTTTGGAAAAGAAAATAGAGATAGGAAAAAAAAAGGATTTGTATGTTTCACTGACAAGATTTCTAGAGTGCTTAATTCTCAGTTGACATTAGAATGAACTTTAGGATAGGCTTACATAGGTTGCAAATTCATGCTACAGAAACAAGAACATCCTTAGTCAGTTTGGTGAACACCAAGGACTGCGATTTCTTCACCATGCATACTATAAATTTCATAGTTTCACAATCTTAGTTTTATTCTATGGAATCAATGAAATAGATTTGATAATTTTCCTAGTATTTTACAATGCTCCAATACTTCGTTTTAGCCAAAAGGATGATTTTGTTCAAACTTTGCATTGGGTCAACCTCTATTCACAAATCTCATTTTGTAGTTGACCGTTGTTCTAGAATGTATTCACTTTGCAATGACATGGAATCTGAAGTTCAAACAAGCTTCATACAAGTTTAGAAGAGTATCAAAAAATTTGTAGACCTAACCTTCAAATTTCAGTTTGCATACTTCAAATTTTTTAGTATTAGGACATTACCAATACAAATCACCTCGTATTGCTTTAGGATCATCTATGATTTTTCAAGACTATTTCAGAATTTCAAGATCGATAGTGGAAATATTCCAGGTCAATAAAAGCCTTGGTTTGAGAGAGAATGGGGAAGAGACATGAGGCATCACCCCTCTGATTAAATGATAAGGATGCTTTTCATGTTGATGATCTTACTCTCAATACACTTTATATTTCCAAAGATTTGATCACTTGGATATCAAAAATTCTTGTTATGATTATGCTTGTAGAACGATTCCAAATAACATAGGGCTAACAATGAGCCTTTTCAATTGTTATATTCATGAATATTCATACGATGAATAGCAAAAAACAACTATGAAAATATATGATCTTGTTGTACTGGAGGAGAATATTTTACTATGGGATGTTTGTAGCATTCAATTGCAGGTATCTAGTAGGAATGGAGGAAAATTCTTAAGCATTGAAAATGACAAATTAAGGATCGAGTTGACAGAGAAAGATGTTTATTTGTGCAGAGGTATGAAGAGGATTCAAGAGAAATCACATCAATTTAGCAGCATGATACCTCATCTTGAAAAAAAGTTTACAAATTCAAGGTTACAAGATGAACAAGACTCTTAAAATACCAAGCTACAAAATTCAAAGAACTCTAATGAGTCTCAATCTCTATTTGAAGAAGTTCAGATATTTTCCATGAATATTTATAAGCTCCATAGTTTCAGAAATATTGCAAAGATACCATATAATTGGTTGTCCAGAGCTCCATGATTCAATTTTATTTTCAAGTCTTATATAACTTCATTATTGGATCAATAATGCCATTTACAAAAAAATCACCTACAACCACTTATTGTTACAGGACTTTTGAAGACAAGATTCAAATGATCAAAGTATTTTTTTCCACTTGAAGATCAAGGTAACTCTTATATTTCTATCTCTGATTTTATTTTATAAACTTGAAAATTTAAAATCAATCCAATTTAAGTTTGTATTTTTCCTAAAAATACCTCATCTACTATCCATATTATCCATCTACCTTATCCCCTGTCCAAGAATTTTCATCCTTATTCCTTACCATTCTCAATATGAAGATCATGTAAGACCTACAGACAAAGTCATCATTACTTAGTTTTTTTGGAAAGATATAATTTAAAATTTGGGCTATGTTACAAAAGGAAATGATCATCCAATATTGAAACTTGTCTATATTCGACCTTCAAAAATGAGTTTCGGTACCTCCATAGTCCTCATTTCTCTCTATATTCGTATTTCTTTCCATATGACAAGCATAAAAAAAAATCTAAATTACCTTATGACTAAACACTCCATATTTGAACTTATCCACATATACCCTAAGAATCCAAATCCTTGTCCATAATTATCATCTTCCTACACTATTTTTTCCTACATTATCATCTTCCTACAATATTCTACCCTCCATTATCATCTTCCATAATGAGGAACATTACAAACCTAACTAACTTATGACTAAGATTATCATGAAATAATGTATCAACTTAATCATAATCTAAAAACTCACATACATTATTTGCTACAAAATGATGAGTCTTATAGCAATTATATTCATGATATCATATGTATTAAGTTGGTAATCATTTGAAAATCGGGTTGATATCAACATTGATTGAGAAGAATCACTACCATTTCATCATAAGGAAAAAATAAGAGTATTCTTTGTGAGGGTGTGTATTAAAAAATCTTGTGAAGATGTGATTAATACAATAGAGGATCAATCTGATTTAACAAATGTTATTTGTACAAGAAAACACAATGATGACACCTCAGCCTTCCATCACAGTTTTCCATCAATGCATTTACCAACATAATCAAAATGAGTTGTATATTTTTAACTATGTGCTACAGGGTCATACACGTTGGAATCACAATCCCTTTGTTGGGGATGTCCAATTGGAATCTTTTTCCTCTTCCATAAATAGTCTCATTCAGTGAAAAGATTCAAATGCCTTTGATACACAAGAAAAATTCAATTCAGATCTAATGGTTCAGGAAGAGTACCCTATTCCTCAATTTATTATTCAAGACTATAAGAGATTGATCAAATATCCTAGGGATTCTCAAAGAGTGAGAGTACATAGGAAATATGAAACCAAGAAATTGTGCAAGCACATTCATTGAAATCTCTTTTAGCCTCATATGAAATATGGAAAACACATCCAAATGAATTAAGGAATAGGAATCCTATAGGTTATCCCCACTTTGAGCATTCTCTTTCAAGGGTAGCATTATATATTATGATCCGGATTATTTTCAGAACGAAATGAAAGAAAAGATATTACAGTGAAATACAAATAAAAATCGCCAGAAACAAAGAAATACAACAATACATGATTTATATTAATGAAAGAAATGTACAGAGACTGTAAAAACACAGAGTGCAAGACTCGCTAGAATGGTGGCAACTTTATCTTTGAGAAGAGATGTGACAACTACTCTCATTCACAAGAAGATGATTACAATGAGGCTCTGAAGGCCTTTTTA
>CBVK0100357724.1:0-12704 GCA_900067695.1 Picea abies | reverse complement strand
CCAAGGGTGCCACTCGCCAAATAGACTGATTGGTAGACCTCTATAACCCATGGAGTCAATACTCCGCCAGCTGAACTAGTAGGAGACTAAGGGCTCTAAGGAATAAGGCCCCCGCCTTATTGCGTGCCCCTTAGAATCATTGTGAGCGACTGTCGTAGTCGGCTCTCACGGCATCGTGGGTCCTCTCGAACTAGGTAATCGTTAACCTACAATTCGAGCCATGGCGGGAGTGCTAGTAGGCGATGGCAGGGATGTTGTCCACCCCTCTCCCTCAACCTCTCTGCAATCGTGTGTGGCCCCTTTACTCCATATGTGAGTCTGGTCAAAAATCTATCGTCAGCCTGCGTCACCAATAATCATGTCAGAAATATCAACATCAAATCATCAAATCAAATGAAACATCATAATAAACATATCAACCCAAAAGCACACTCCCTGACTCAGTCCGGAGTCCAAGGGGGTTCTACCGATGCCTCTGCATCCTCGAGGTCAAAAACCCTGCACACTCAATAAAACTGAGTCAATAGCACCTGTCTACATCAAATAGTAACACATCATGTCATATGTCAATCACATCATAATCAAATATAAAGGTCTAACATCAAAAAGGGTCCAGATCACTTGCGAGCAAGTGTCCTCAAATAATAAGTGTTCTCAGTGCGCCAGAGCGGGATGTTACATATACAATATATGAACAACATAAATAATGAGAATCACTCACACATAAGATATACACAGAAACATATATTTTCACGAGGAAACCCATAAAGGGAGAAAACCTCTTCTTCTTCGAAAATGATAGGCAGTCTTTTAAGTTCTGTACATCATCTATAATTGAGGACCAACTCAATGTGAGGCTGCTACCTCTATTTTACAAGCTCCAACTTGTTTGTGAGCACCAACTCTCTAGTTTCTCTAGAACCCACTAGAAGGAAGCACTAACTCCCTTAATGTTCCAACACCAACTGGATGGAAGCACGAACTTTCAGTTACATAGGCTCCAACTTGTATAACAGAGAACACTTGTTCTCCCTTGCACCACACTACCACCCTGGTTTTTTTAGATGCAACCAGATGGAAGCTACAACTCCCTATGTTCAAGAACCCACTTGAACCTCTAAGGACAACAATCCTCCCTAGCACCTCCCTACCACCCTTATTACAAATAAACGATTGAATAACCAACAACACAGATAAATCAATTCTTACCACTTCTTCATTGTTCTGGAATTCTTCTCTGCTACACTATTCTTCTACTCTGTTCATACTTGGCTTGACTTACTATCTCTTTCTATCTATTTTTTCTCATGCTCTTTGATATGTGCAGATTCTTCTCTCTTCACTTTTCTCCTCTGTTCAGCTTTTGTTCCTTATCTTTGAGCTTTCTTCACACGAAACATACTGTAATTTTACTTTTCTACAGTTCAACTCATTTTTCAATCAGAACAACCAACTTTGCACAATCATCTCATATCTCCTTTTATTCACACACGCCTCAACAACTGAATCACCAACTGTCCAAGAACCATTATTTCGTTCTACTAACTGAATTGTAAATAAACAGTTAATCATGAAGAGAAACAATAACCCTTCGATCATATTCTTGATTAACCTAGACCATTGGATTATAAATGATGGGTCTCGTGCTTACTCCATATTCCCACTGGCTGTGACCACGGGCATAATCAAAATTCCTTTCGCATTTCAGAATTTCGACAATTCTTGTGATGAGATATCTTGACGCTCCATGTCACGATCCCCGAAACTCCATAAAAGGAGCTTAGCTAGACTAGCTTCTATCATTTCGACATTTTGCGATTTCACATGTCACGAATTCCTGTTGCGAGGCATCTCGACTCTCCAAGTTGTGATCTCCGAAATGGAGTTTAGTTGTTAGCACCTTTCACAATTTTGCATTTTGGAATTTCATGATTTTGCATGTCGTGAATTCCTGTTGTAAGGAATCTTGACTCTCCAAGTCATGATCTCCAAAATGGAGCTTCGTTTCACTAGCTCCTTCCTCCATCTTCTGGAGATGTGACCACAGCCTTATTCGAAACTGCATTTCGCAATTTTGTGTTTCACGAATCTGTTGCGAGTCACTTCGAATCTTCCAATTCCCAATCAGGAAATGGAGCCTTGCAACTTGCAAGATCCTCCCTTCACATGCCCACGGTTGTGACCAAGCATTTATCCATAAAGTTATTTCACGATTTCACATTTCAGAATTCATGTGGAGAAGTATCTCGACACTCCAAGTCACAAACCTGGAAATGATTGGAATTTTTCATTTCAAAACTTTGGGACTCCTGTAATGAATAGTCTTGAATCTCGACTCCTCCAACTCCTAGTATCCAAAAATTTGAAATGGATTCATCAATGGTCCACAATCTTGATGATTCGATGGTCCAGATATTTTCGTGATTTCGCATATCACAAGTTCCTGCCGTGAGTTGCTTCCTTGGCTCCTCCAACTCTCAGTATCTGAAACTCCGAAATGGAGTCAAATGAATGTATTTTGGCATTTCACATTTCATCGTTTCGAAATTATTGTCGTGAGTGTCCTTGACACCTCCAATTCCTGGTATCCAAAACTATGAAATGGAGTCAAATCAACGTATTTCAATGTTTCGCATTTCACCGTTTCGACATTCTTGTCATGAGTGTCCTTAATACCTCCAACTCTTGGTATCTGAAACCCTGAAATGTCATGGTTTTTCATTTCACAATTTCATCATTCTTGTCATGAGTTGCTTCCTTAACTCCTAGAGTTTTCACTTCTAATCTTTCCATGCGATCATCATTGCGTTGTTGGTCTTGATCTTTTCCATTAATGACAAACACACATACTCTGCCTCCGTCTGAAAAAAATGCCAACAATCTCCCCCTTTAGAATTGATGGCAACCCCTTGAAGAACGTCCAACTATACCATTGTAGCATCCTTGAAATTACCACACTTTCTCCCCCTTTGACATCAATGTTAAAGAAGAAACACACTCCCCCTATGTTGTTGCAATACATACTCCCCCTATCAACTAGGAGAAGCTTAGAAATACAATAGATATTCAATAAGTACTCCCCCTGACTAGGTGACCAATTTAAACAAAAGAAGTTATAAACCCAAACTTTTGACGAAGATATCCAAAAGGGGTTGCTGCTAATGGTTTAGTAAAGATATCAACTATTTGTTCTGTGGAAGGAATATAATTCACCTAAACAATTCTGTTTGTAACTTGTTCTCTGAGAAAATGGTATTTTATTGGTATGTGCTTATATTTTGAATGAAGTATAGGATTCTTAGAGAGATAGATGGCATTGGTGTTATCACAGTGAAGTGGAATGGGATCAGTGTAAGTTACATTCAAAACTGCAAGAGTTTGTATCATCCATAAAATCTGAGTGCAGCAAGTAGCAGTAGCAATGTACTATGCTTCTGTAGCTAATATAGAAATAGATCCTTTCTTTTTACTAAGCCATGCTACTAATGAGTCACCAAGGAAGAATTCTCCTCCACTGGTGCTTTTTCTCTCATCAACACAGTTTGCCCAATCTGCATCTGAATAAGCAGTTAACTGAAAATTTTGATTTCTGGGATACCACAGACCATAAGTCATTGTTCCCTTCAAGTATTTGAATATCCTTGTGACAGATACCAAATGACTTTGTTTAGAAGCAGAATGATAACGACCTACCATTCCAACAATGTGCATTATATCAAGATGGGATGTTGTGATGTACAAAAGACTGCCTATCATAAGGCGATATGTCCTTTGATCAACATCCGGTGAAATATCATATTTACTGAGCTTGCAACCAACCACCATGGGTGTACTAATAGGAGAGGAATCCTCCATCTGAAATTTCTTCAACATCTCTTTCAAATATTTTTCTTGAGATATAAAATTCTTGCAGAAATTTGTTTTACTTGTAAGCCAAGAAAATATGATAGTTATCCTATCAAGAACATCTCAAACTTTGTTTGCATAGAGTTAGCAAACCATTGGACAAATGATTCATTAGTACAACCAAAAATAATATCATCTACATACACCAAAACAACTAGTAAATTATCACCTTCAGACTTAATGTAGAGATTGTTGTCAACAGTACCTTTCTTGAACCCTTTGTCTTGTAAAAATTTGTCCAGTCTATAATACCAAGCTCGTGGTGCTTGTTTCAGTCCATATAATACCTTCTTCAGCTTGCAAACATAATTAGGATTATCTCTCAATGAGAATCCTTTAGGTTGCTCCATATATACTTCTTCCTTTAGATCTCCATTAAGAAAAGATGACATAACATCCATATGATACACTTTAAATTTCTTATGTCATGAATATGCAGGGAACATTCTAATGGCCTCCAATCTTACCACTGGTGCAAAAGTTTCATCAAAGTCCTGACCTTCAACTTATGCATACCCTTTATAAACCAATCTGGCTTTATTTCTAACAACTTGTCCTTTTCCATTCATTTTATTTTTGAACACTCATTTGGAACCTATTACATTCTTATCTTCAGGTCTAGGGACAAGCTCCCAAGTATTGTTCTTCTCAATCTGATCAAGCTCTTCATTCATTGCTCTAATCCAATCATCATGCTGGCTGGATTCATCAAAAAATTTAGGTTCAGTCATAGATAAAAAATCAACATGAGATTGTTCTGAGTCTTTAATCAATTTCCTTCTTGTCTGAACTCCTTTATTTATATCTCCAATTATCTGATTTTTCGGGATGATTCTTTCTAACAATTCTGAGAGGTGATTATGCTTCTTTTTCTTGATTTGTGTCAGCCTAAGTATTTGTATCTTCATCTGATTCATATTCTTCCCTTTCTGATCCTTGGACCTGTTCATATTCATCTTCAACTATATCTTATGTGCTTGATTCAACACTACTTACATTTCTAACTGGGATTTCTTCATCAACTTTTATGTCTATACAATCAACCAGTTTATGCAATCTCTTATTGTAACATATGTACCCTTTACTGTTTGTACAATAACCCAAGAAGATACCTTCATTAGCGCTATCATCATATTTTCCAATATTTTCATCATTGTTCTTGATATAACATTTACTCCCAAAGACTTTAAAATGCTTGATTGAAGCAGGTCTTCCAAACCATAGTTCATAAGGAGTCTTGTCACTGTGTGGCCTGAGATGAGATTTGTTAAGGATATGAATGGCTATATGAATTGCTTCTACCCAATATGTCTGAGGTATGTTCCTTTCATTCATCATTGATCTTTCCATTTGCTTTATTGATCTATTCTGCCTCTCAACAACTCCATTTTGTTGTGGAGTCCTTGGAATTGTGTACTCTCTTTTGATCCCATGTTTATCATAGAACTCTTTGAAGTTCCATGAACTAAACTCTCCTCCTCTATCAGACCTTACTGCCTTTAATCTTTTTCCTATTTGATTCTCAGTTAGAGCCTTAAACACTTTGAATTTTTCAAATGCTATAGATTTTTCCTTCAAAAAGGCAACCCATGTTAGTCTAGAATAATCATCAATAATCAACATAAAATAATTTTCTTTTCCTGTACCTTCTTTCCTTTATGGTCCACATAAATCCATATGTACTAACTAAAGAGGTTTTTCTATTAAAGGAAAGTTTTTAGATTTGAACTGAGTGCAATTAAGCTTTCCTATCTAGCAAGGTTTACAAACAGAGTCGTATGGCTTTGATATCTTCGGAAGATATTTTACTGCCCCATTGTTTATGAGCTTGATTATATGATAAAAATTTAGGTGTCCAAGTCTCCTATGCCACAACCAACTTTCATCATACTTTCTTAAGTGGCATTCTTTTTTTTCTTCTTTTAACACATAGACATTGTTTTTTGTTCTTATCCCTTTTACAACTAGTTGTCCTGAATTCACAGATTTTATTCTACAGTCTTTAGAGGTAAAAACGACTTCACATCCTTGGTCATATACTTGACTGAAAATAAGCAGATTATGTTTCAGACCTTCTAAAAACAACACATCTTGATATTTCCCTTTGCCATTACTCAAAATTACCATTCCTTTACCTTTTATTTTTCATGGTGCATCATTTCCAAAAGTTACATTCCCTGATTTGCTTTCAATTAGAGTTAGAAGCTTGATTTTGTCTCCAGTCATATGTTTGGAACATCCACTATCAATATACCATGGATTTTTTTGTCTTTGGGCTGATAACACTATTCCACACTTGTCATCTGCTTTTTTCTTCCAAACCTTGACATTTTTAGCAGTGGGGATCAAATCTGGCTTGTAATTCCTTAAGCGACAATCTACAGCTTTATGTCCATAGTTATGATAGATGTAACATTCTGGTTCACTAAATAGAGGATCATAGCTATTGTTATGTTTAACCTGCGTCCTTTTCCCAACCATCACATGATTTATAGTCTGAGGTTGTTTGTTGCTTGGTTGTCTCGATCTTTGTTGTGGAAGATGGTTATTCATTGAATATCTTGATTGTTCATATCTAAATCTTAAAGAACAATTTATAGCTTTGTGACCAAAATTAGAGCACAAAAAACAATAACCATAGAAAAAACCTCTATACCTTGAGAAAGTATGTCTTCTTTGAGAAGGGCAATTTCTTTCATGCTGATAATCTCTCTAATCTACATATTTGGTTATGGTGCTTTTTCTTTCATTCCTTCTTGGTGGCTAATTTTCTTTCTTTATTTCTTCAGAGTGACTATTGTCAATGTTTGAGGATTTGACAAACTTGATAGGTTCTATATTACTTGGATGATCACTACTTGATCCTTCTTCATACCCCAATCTAGCTTTCAACTTTGGGTTTCTTTGCTGATTTAGAATGGAGGTTAATCCTTCTGAGGCTTTAATACTTGGCAGATTTTTGTGATACAATCCCTTAAACTTCTCCATTTCTTTTCTGGTTTTTACTATCTCTTCTTCTAAGGATTCACACCTCTCTTTCTTCTTTGACAACTGTTGTTTTAGTATGGCTTCTATTTTCTTTGCCTCTTCTAACTCCACTTTTAGTAGAGAAAAGTTTTCATCATGTTTTTCACCATTCATTTTAAACTGCTTCAACAACTGTTTTTGTTTTCTCTTCTTACATATGAGTCTGTCAATTTCTTCCAAAGCACTGATTAATTCACCTTCCATATCCACCACAGATTCTTCATCATCCATTTCACCTCCTGTGTGTTCATCATCAATATCTCCCATAGCCATAAGCATAAAATCATTCACTTTGTCTTCACATGATGAATCACTATCTATGTCTTCTGAGGAATTGTCATTATTTGCACACAAACTTCTCTTCTTACTATATTTCTTGAATTTGTACTTCTTTTCATCATCAGAGTTCTGGTCCTTTTTCTGATGGGGATACTTATATGCAAAATGACCTATCTTACCACAGTTAAAACATTTGAAGGGAAGCTTGCCTTGATATTTTCCTAATCCTTTCTTTAACCTTCTCACAAATTTTTCCTCAATATCATCTAAATCTGAATTAGTATTCTTGTCTACTTTAAAAGATGCTTCTCTAGTAATGGATTTATCTTTGTTTATTCTCATTTCATATGCAGTTAAAGTTCCTAGGAGCTGATCAATGGACGGAGTTTTAAGATCATTTAGTTCTTCTATTGCAGAGACTTTTGGATTAAATTTATCAAGCAAAGATCTTAAAATCTTCTGAACTAAAATTGATTCTTCAAACTTCTCACCAAGACCCTTCATGGCATTCACAAGCTCTTCAACTCTTTAAAAATACTTGCTAACTGTTTCATCTTCATTCATATTTAGTTGTTCAAACTTCAACCTAAATGTTTGAAGTTTGGCATCTTTTACTTTCTCATTTCCTTCATAGCTGCTAATAAGTTTATCCCACATTTTTTTGGCAGTTTGAAGATGCATCACCTTTACAAACTCGACTTCTACAAGTCCATTCAAGATAGCATTCATTCCCTTAGCATTAAAGCTAAATTCTAACTTATCATCCTTGGAATTTATCACAACAGGATTTATGTATCTAGTCTCTACTACATCCCAAACATCATCACCTAAGGCCATTAGGTATGTTCTCATTCTAACCTTCCAAAAGGTAAAATTTGTTCCATCAAATAAAGGAGGCTTACTGACTGAAGTCCCTTCATGACTTGTCATGTTTAATCTTACATATATACCTTTAAATAAAATGAACCTGATTTGATACCAATTGTTGAAATTACTAAGACAACTGAGAGGGGGCGATGAATCAACTGTTACTATGCTTAAACAATTTTAAGTCAATTAAACCATTTTTATTCTTTCTCCAAGTGACCATCAATATTATACAATATATGAACAACATAAATAATGAGCATCACTCACACATAAGATCTACACAGAGACAGAGTTTCACGAGGAAACCCATAAAGGGAGAAAACCTCTTCTTCTTCGAAAATGATAGGTAGTCTTTTAAGTTTTGTACATCATTTATAATTGAGAACCAACTCAATGTGAGGCTACTACCTCTATTTTACAAGCTCCAACTTGTTTGAGAGAACCAAATCTCTGGTTTCTCTAGAACCCAATAGAAGGAAGCACCAACTCCCTTAATGTTCCATCACCAACTAAATGGAAGCACCAACTTCCAGTTACACAGGCTCCAACCTGTATAACAGAGAACACTTTTTCTCCCTTGCACCACCCTGCCACTCTGGTTTTTCTAGCTACAACTAGATGGAAGCTACAAATCCCTGTGTTCAAGCACCCACTTGAACCTCTGAGGACAACAGTCCCACCTAGCAGTTCCCTACCACCCTTATTACAAATAAATGATTGAATAACCAACAAAACAGATAAATCAATTCTTACCACTTCTTCATTGTTATGCAATTCTTCTCTGCTACACTATTCTTTTGCTGTGTTCATACTTGGCTCAACTTGCTGTCTCTTTCTATCTTTTCTTTCTCATGCTCTTTGATATGTGCACATTCGGCTCTCTTCACCTTTTCTCCTTTGTTCAACTTTTGTTCCTTATCTTCGAGCTTTATTCACACTGCGCATACTATAATTTTAATTTTCTACAGTTCAACTCATTTTTCAGTCAGAACAACCAACTTTGCACAGTCGTCCCATATCTCCTTTTATTCACACATGCCTCAGCAACTGAATTGCCAATCGTCCAAGAACCATGATTTTTTTCTGCTAACTAAATCGTAACTGAACAATTAATCATGAAGAGAAACAATAACCCTTTGATCATATTCCTGATTAACCTGCACCATTGGATTATAAATGATGGGTCTCACACTTACTCCATATGCCCACTGGCTGTGACCACGGGCCTAATCAAAATGCCTTTCACATTTCGGAATTTCGGCAATTCCTGTGATGAGATATCTTGAAGTTCCATGTCGCGATCCCAAAAACTCTAAAAAAGGAGCTTAGCTAGACTAGCTTCGATCATTTTGGCATTTTTCATTTCAACATTTCATGATTTTGCATGTCGTGAATTCCTGTTGTGAGGCATCTCAACTCTCCAAGTCACGATCTCCGAAATGGAGTTTAGTTGTTAGTTCCTTTCGCAATTTCTCATTTTGACATTTCACGATTTCGTATGATGTGAATTCCTATTGTGAGGCATCTCGAATATCCAAGTTGCGATATCTGAAATGGAGCTTGGTTGCACTATCTCCTTCCTCCATCTTCCGCATATGTGACCACTAGCTATGATCACAGCCTTATTTGAAACTGCATTTCACAATTTCATGTTTCGCGAATTTGTTGCGAGTCACTCTAACCCTTCCAACTCCCGATCATGAAATGGAGCCTTGCAACTTGCAAGCTCCTTCCTTCACATGCCCACAATTTTGACTAAGCGTTTATCCATAAAGTTCTTTCACGATTTCTCATTTCGGCATTCATATGGAGAAGTATCTCAACACTCCAAGTCACAAACCCCAAAATGATCGGCGTTTCGCATTTCACAACTTCGGGACTCCTGTGATGAAGAGTCTCGACTCTTGATTCCTCCAACTCCCAGTATTCAAAACTCTGAAATTGAGTCAGATCAATGGTCCACAATCTTGATGATTCAGCAGTCCAAATATTTTCGTGATTTCACATATCACGAGTTCCTACCATGAGTTGCGTCCTTGACTCCTCCAACTCCCGGTATCCTAAACTCCAAAATGGAGTCAGATTAACGTATTTCGTTGTTTCACATTTCACCGTTTCATCATTCTTGTTGTGAGTGTCCTTGACACCTCCAATTCCCAGTATCTGAAACTCTGAAATGGAGTCAGATCAACATAATTCGGTGTTTCGCATTTCTCCATTTTGACATTCTTGCCATGAGTGTCCTTGACACCTCCAACTCTCGGTATCTGAAACCTCTAAATGTCATGGTTTCGCATTTCACAATTTCATCATTCTTGTCGTGAGTTGCTCCCTTGAATCCTGGAGTTTTCGCTTCTGATCTTTCCATGTGATCATCGTTGCACTGTTGGTCTTGATCTTTTCCATCAATGACAAACACGCATACTCTCCCTCTGTTTGAAAAACATTCCAACACTTTCTTCCAGTCCAGGTTCTCTTTTTCTGGTAGCAAGAATTGATTTATGAACTCCATGACTATCTGCTCTTTTTTCCACCATCATTCTCCCCCAATCACTAATTTGCAAGATTTGGAAATGGATTGCTCTTATTACCAACATCAACAATTTACCTATCACCACTTTGAATCCATCAAAGTTCTGTGCGAACAACATGGATATCTATTCATCATGCCCTTGGAAGGTGGTAAAGAAATTGAACCAGCCAGCGTGTTTAAACTTTTTTTCCATCTGTGGATAAGCTTCGAATAACTCAGCACCCTCAGGCTCTAATCCGACAATTTGACCACTTCTCTTAGGTGCCATGTAAATAATATGATGTTGCAACTCGACACTTTCAGAAGTTGAATTGAAAACCTACAACTATTATTATATAATAGTTTCTTCTAAAGGATATCTGCACACATAACCCAACATAATTAGAACAACAAGTGACAATGTTATATAATGATGTTGGAAATTGAAATTATTTAAAGCAGGTCCTTCCAGGTACAGAGTTATCTCATCATGCAATGGTTTGAACTGCATAATCGATTTGGGCGGTATCGTGGAGTACATACAGTTCTAATCATCCACGATTTATGTAATCATGACAAGATCTGGATGGTTGGCGCATGTCACAGCATGATTACATTGGCACTGCAAGAATAACGTTATTTCAGTAGTGCTATTGATGACTAAGAAGTAATTTGAATTTTTAGGATTCAAATGGGCAAATGATGTGACAAATATCGTAAAACCATGTCTTAAACCTACAATCTTAAGAAAATTATTAAAAATTGCTAAAATGCAAAGCATAACAAACTCAAAACAAGGATTAAAGTTTAATGAAAATAAACAATGAGGTATAAACAGGGAGGGCTTAGGATTAGGGATTCTCACTAAATCAAGAACATAATTAGAGACTAACACCTTCCATCACTGAGAAACTTCTTCATTCTTCTAGTAACAAGTAATCAAACATCATATCTCATAAATATGCATGAGGACATGCATCATCCTTGGTGTGTGAGAGAGGAAGAATTGATTTATGAATGTCCTTATATGGTTCCTCTTATCCCCGATATCTAGGGATAACTAGGAGATCATGTCTTGAGGCCCACACGGTCCTAGACATGGAGTACCGAGAGCAGGAGCAACTTGAGCATGGCCCTGGAGGACCCATCTTTCTTCTTCTTAGCCAGACTTGTCCTGCCAGCAATACCAGCTTCCATCACTACCGGCCTGGGCCTGCATCAGAAAGGACTCTTGCTCCATGAGGTAATTGGTCCAAGGTATCATGGTATGTGTCATATTTGATCATTACAACCTTCTTATATATGCATTAGTTTCCTTTCATTTCAGATGACTGCTTGGATCTTACACTAATCCACTTGACCACTATTGGGGTGATTGATGGGGTAACTTAGCAAGTTGGTATTCATGGGTTTTGGTTAGCCACCAAGGGGGGTTTGCAGAGCCATCGTCTGCTCCCACCATCTTATCACTTTTTCATCTTATATCCCACTCATCCATCCCATTCCCTTACTCTGGCCATTAGGATGACCTTCCAGGGTACATATTGTCTTGTGGGAAGAAGGGGCTAAAGGCCCAGGGGGTAGAAGCAGCTGGTAAAAGAAAAAAGCCATAGTAAATGACAACCTAGAGATGCTTCGCCCAGGGGATCCCCGAGAAGGCAATAAAATGCCTCTCGATAAGAAACTAAGGAACCCTAAGAAAAAATGAAATAAATAAATGCAAGACCTAGCCAAGAGGATGGGAGGTCTCATCACAAGCCGACCCATTATGTTCATAGGTATTTAGCAGTATAACATTGCCACTATCTAGTCACCAAACCAGGGCAGTGACCTTTGGTTGCATCGCCAAAGGAAAGGGGGTCTCATCACGAGCCAGCCTTCTCATTTCCGCGAAGATTCTAGTGGGTAATGCTGTCAGCTGTAGCCACCAAGCCAAGGCAGTGTCCTCTTCGTCAAGGCTTGTAGTAAAAAAGCAATAAAATAAAGATAGGGCAATAAAGGGCTTGGAAAAATTGCATCCATGACGGGTACAGCTCGCCTCCTACAAAGGCACCCATAGACGACACCATCCCTTGGTCTTACTATAGCTGGACATCCCTAAAAACCATAT
>CBVK0100357723.1:0-12704 GCA_900067695.1 Picea abies | reverse complement strand
AACAGTCGCCAGCCCTGAGACCTTAAATGGTTAAAGACGATGGGAAACCGAGCTTGAGCATTTCTTATGTGTCTTGGAGGTCCTAACCTTGCAGGGTAGGATGGGTGGGAAGTCAGTCGTATTTAGCAGTCAGTTTTACTTTGTCGTTAAATGTTGCGTTGTGCACCTTTGCCTATGGTCTTAGTTGTTTGTAGATACTCGTCGTATTCTTTTGTCTTCTTGCAATGAACACCATGGTCGCATCTTGTTGGATGTCAAGGGGCGACATAGAGTCAAGTGTGTTGTTACTTCTACACGCGCGCACACACCTTAACAAAAAATTTTGCACCTGTATACTAGAATGGTTGTCGTAACGAGGCGGCTCGTTACAAGTGCCGTATCAAGAGTCTCGGGCTGTTTAAAGGCACAGTTCCACTCTTGTGACACCTTCTGAGCCGTATCAGTCGTCTCGGGCTGTTTAAAGGCAAAGTTCCACTACTGCAACTCTACTGACGGATTCCTTCATTCTGTGACAGTACTGTGCCTAACCCCTGGTGTCTGTCTCTGCCTATAGCCGTTAGTTGCCCGCATCCTGTTCGAGGCGTTTTCTTCTTGTTGTCGCTATGATAGGTCGGGTCATCTTGATTGTGTTCGTCTTACTTGTGTCTTGTTGGTTTGAGTGTTGACATAGAGTCGAGGGGGTTGTTTCATCGACACATGCGCACACACTTTAACAAAAAAAAATTCACCGGTTGACTAAGTAGATGTCCTTAGCTAGGAAGGTTGTTACACTAGCACACACTAGATTTCCCTCATGGTTATGACTCATGAGATCCTCATTATGCTAGCTTTCTTGCAAAATAATTTGAGGGCTCCAACTACTTTTCAGCCATTGCTTGAAATTGTGGAAAAACATTAAATGCACCAACCATTTTAGACTAATAAATACAAGTTTTCTGCTAAAAGCATCAACGAAATCTCTAAAAAAAATCATCCCACATACATATTCTACATATTTAGGACGACAAATATAACTGTGCACTAAATCTAGCACCCCACATTCTAGTGTAGACATTGTGCCTTCTAATTTGCTTGTCAATTGCACAATATTCATGAGTCCAAACTATAATCATTTCTTTTGGTTCATCATCCAATTTACCATGCTTTTGTTTTTCATTTCTAATAGAGTTTTGGCATTCACATGAAGAAACTTCTAATGACACTAGTCCACAAACTATTTTCTATAATAGACGATGCAACTTATAAATTTAACTTTAAAACATATAAATTCCCTTCTTAGGAGCATGTAAACGAAAATTCCTTGCTTGGTTATTCACAATGCCAATTTTTTAAGTGGAATTTAACATTCTAGCCAAAATCTATTATTTTTGCAATAGATTTCAAATCTCTTGCCAAATTTGGCACGTGCAACACTCCTTGCAGAATATTCCTTCCTCCATTAGCAATAGGGACTTGCAACTCTCCAAAGTCATATACTTTATGGCAGATTTTATCTCCGAACTAGATAATTGTATTCATGTAAAGATGGCAATAAATTTGGAGCAATTTTTATTTCCTTGTCATGTGCTATGTCGTTCATAAGTATATAGTGAAGAAATCTTAGTCATTGGAGTTCTCCATATTAACTTTAAAATTTTGATCATGTTGATTTTTACATACGACAAGATGAAACAATGCAATCTTACACTTCGAATAGTCTCTTTGTATGAGCCCTAACATATGACAATAATTGCACCTTATATTTTTCTTGTTCTTATATTTTTGTGGTTGCTTGCCACCCTGTTGTTGGCATGTAGTGTGGCCTTACATTACTTCATAAATTGTTTCGTTTTGTTTCTTTTGCACCCATTTTTGTTACTCTTTCAACATGGCTTTGTTGGAAAATATTTTGTTTCCCCTTTCTTTTGGCATAGAAAACAACTTATCCCCCAATGTTGGTGTTCTTGCATCAATTCTTCTAATTTCTTCTTACAATGCATCAAAAACCATCTCAAAATATGAATTTTCTCTGTTCAACATAAGTTATTATTTTCAAAGTATAAAATGATTGTGGCAATGAATTCAATAAAATTAGAAATGTTGGGATTGCAAAACTTTATAGTCATCCCTAACACTAGAAAAATAGGAAAACATATTGAGTAAAAAAATGTGATCACTCATACGTTTTCCCTCCACATAATTGATGTTATAAATTTTTGTATGTTACATTACCTATTTTGGACTAAATAGTACTACATCTTTTCACTGGTCTTATAATTATTGGTGACTATTTGAATATTATTACAAAATGAGAGTTCTATTATGGACATTACTTTATCCTCTTCCTAAATATTGAACTTCATCCTTACTAGTAGTAAGAGGACTTGGTTTCCATATCAGTTTCATTAGCAATACCAATTTCTCCTTTCCCTTTCAAAGCCATGTTAGGTTAATCGTTGAGTGTTTGTGGTTTATTGTGGCACATGGTTTTAGCCCATGGTTTTCATGTGTTGGCAATGTATTTAAAAGGCTTATTGTCTACATTATAATGTGTCTCAAATAGATGGTGTTGGTTGAATTGGGCATGGTCTTGGTTGACTTGGTCAAGGGTACTAAATATATATTTGTGTGGTTTTCTTGGGTTTGGATTTACACATTAGATATGGGATTTTATCTATGTGTGCACGCTTGTGTTTATGTCTCTCTTGTATGTGTAAAATTTCATATGGTATTGGAGCCTAGGTAGGATTGGAATCTCTAGAGAGAGTGGTTTGTGAGATTGAGAGCCTTAGGTTGATGTCAGCATAGAAAAAGTGGGGTTCTCAAAAGCAATTGGGGGAAAAATTCACATGGCTAATGAGAATGTCATTTCTAGAGAATCTCTACATGATGGTATCATGTTAAGAGAACTTTTTTATTTGATGGGAGCTCGTGTTATGCCTTACAACACCCTAAGGTTTGACCTAAGGAGCTCTAGCATATGGCATAATTTCTTTTGAAGTTAGGAAATTGAGAAGCACACAAATAATATTTTTTTTTGGCTTAAGGGCACATCATAAGAATGGGCATGGTATATGTGCGATGAGATGACCAATGGATGATATTCCAAGTTCATATAGTTACAATTCAAATCAAGCCTCTCATTTCTTCTTTTGTAAACTTTTGTATGAGAACAATTCATACACATACAACAATAAAACAAGTGCCATCTCCATAGTTAAATAGGAACTTGGTGGTTTGATGTGAGTTGATATTTTTCATTCTTTGATATACTTGGATCTCTAATTGTGTGTAATTTATATGTAGAGTGCCTTTTGGTGGATGGTGGGGAAAGGTTTTTCATTCTGTACAAAATCACTATATTACTTTTTTGAAGGTTGTGTTTTTACTAAAATATAAGAGACACTTTACATCATTTAACCTTAATTACAAATTACAATTCAATTGTGTGTTACATAATTCATAGGAGTTACAATGGAAAATATAATTTTAACAAAAGGGGACTATGTTGACCTCTTCATTAATGGTCAAGTTATTGGGCTAGGAAGGGTTGAGTCTACAGACACTAGGACTTATTATGGCAAAGAAAAGGTTAATGCAGGCTATGTTACAGTTTTGATAATTGATGTCACTCAACCACATATGATTGTGGAAGATGTTGATGAAGGAGACATACATCCATGGAAGATCATAGATTTGAGGCACAACATAGGTAAATCAAAATGTCACAGCATGTGTTAAGTGTTATTGATAGTATACTCAATGTTTTTTTTAGCAAATACTGAGTTTCTTTAAATTTGTGTACAGATGCAAATGTTTCTTCTACATTTTCTATTGGAGACAAGGTAGATCTTCTACAATCTGGAGTGAAGGTAGGTGAGGGCTCCATATTCAATACAGAGCTTGGTCATAAGGTGCATGGAAGGATGGTAAAGAAAGGATGCATAGTGGTTAAAATTGAGAAGGTGTTAAAACATGATGCTCCTCTACCACATCCAACAGGATTTGAGCATACACTAGGGGATGCATTGGATTCTTATGAGATTTGGACAGAATCGGATTTGGAACGTCATTGTCATGATCATCACACAAATATAATTTTGACAAAAGGGTACTATGTTGACCTCATAATTAATGGTCAAGTTATTGGGCTAGGAAGGGTTGAATATGCAGACACTGGGACTTATTATGGTAGAGAAATGGTTGATGCAGTCTATGTTACAGTTTTGATAATTGATGTCACTCAACCACATTTGATTCTAGAAGATGTTGATGAAAGGGACATACAACCATGGAAGATCATGGATTTGAGGCACAACATAGGTAAATAAAAATATGAAATCATGTGTTAAGTGTTATTGATAATATATTGAATGTTTATTTTAGAAAATACTGTTAAGTGTTATTGATAGTATATTGAATGTTTTTTTTAGCAAATACTAAGTTTCTTTAATTTGGTGTATAGGTGCAAATGTTTCTTCTGCATTTTCTATTGGAGACAAGGTAGATCTTCTACAATGTGGAGTGAAGGTAGGTGAGGGATCTATATTCAATAAAGATCTTGGTAATAAGGTGCATGGAAGGATGGTAAAGAAAGGATGCATAGTGGTTAAAATTGAGAAGGTGTTAAAACATGATGCTCCTCTACCACATAAAACAAGATTTGAGCATACACTAGGGGATGCATTGGAATCTTATGAGATTTGGCCATAATAAGATTTGGAACATCATTGTCATGATCATCCCACAAATATTCACAAAGATAGTGTTGCATTCACATGTACAAGGGTTTTTCTTACACATGAATGCACAGGAGAAAGCATGTGCATTGCCAAAGGAATGATAGTTAATGTCTACGAGGATGACATGGTTAAGGGTGAAACATTAGGTGAAATGGACTTCGGTGTTTGCATGGAAGAGATACATGGAAATTGTGAAAGATGTAGGATAGGGGATAAGTCTATACACTGTTTGGTTAGATGGCCAATAAATAAATTGATGGACAACAAAGGTGAGATGTTAAGGGTCAAGGAAAAGTTCAAGGAACCACCCAAGGAAATGGTGATATGGGATGTGATAGAGGACACAAGTCCCTTAGAAAAATGTGATGGGGATCTTTATAATGAAAAAAATGTAGAATCAAATGATATGCATGTAACAAGGCCATATAAAAAGATTAAACGAGTTATGGCTACAAAAAAAGTTGCAGAATGTCAAACAAGGACAGATGAAGAGAAAGAAATCCAACTTTTGGCAGCAGATGATTGTTGTAAGAAAGATTGTCTTCAACATGTGGACAGGAAGGCCATTTCGGTTGCTAGAAGGAGTATGGAACACATAAATAAGAATGGTATTCGAGAATTTGTCTTGAATTCACTCCTTTCAAACGCAGTCATGTCAAAAAGCCATGGCCATGGCCTATCTCCTATTGTTAGAAAAGTAAAGGACATGAGATTTAATGGTAATATTATTTGTAAGAAAGCATGGTACAAGATACATAATATTCCTCAAAGCACCTTCTATAAGTTCCAACATTATTTCCAGCATGGACACATCAAAGCCATTCATGGTAACACCAACACATGCAAAGCACATGCACATACTGTGGCAGCCATCGAAATATTACACAAAATTGTAATGGATAATTCAAATTATTCACCAAACCAAACACGTCAAGTTGAAAAAGATGGAAGGTCTTCTCCTTTAAGATTGTTTCCTTCTACTTACACACAAAGTTCTTTGTTAAATGATATCAATGAGGCTCTTCAAAAACTCAATTACCCATCAATATCACAATCAACAATGAGCAAGATCTGGAATAATCATTTTTGAGATGTGGCATTCTCAAAGAATACCAACTTTAGTAAATGTAGTGAATGTATCGTGGTCAAAGCATAGATGAAGTCCACAACTACAAAAGAGTTGGAAGAAATGGCACGAGGTAGATTGAACTCACATAACAAGACTGTTATGTGTGGAAGATATTGCTACTATGCCCATAGAACTATGTCAGAGCGGTTTCCAAAGGAGTATTTGAGCATTATCCATGATAAAATGGACAAAACAAAGACTTCAATCCCAAGGTTGCGTGTCAAATCAAAATCTATTGCAGGAACAAACTTGGGTTTGTCATTGACAGGTATGTTAACACATGGGCATAAGACAGGAGGTTTTGGTCATTTCTCCCTACCATTTATACATATGGGATCACAATTTACCATTACATCCCTTGCAAAGTGCTTGAGGGACCTTGAAGACCCATACCTTGATATATATGGTGATTTTCTTTATGAGAGTGGAAGTTCTAGAAACCCACTGTCAAATGCATTACTAGACAATAATATTTACTCAAAATGTAGAGTGTACAAGGATGATTTTCTATCTCATAGAATATCAAAAAAACAGAATGTTGATTTTAAACCTCTTCCTCCACATTTGTTGTTACAGTTGGACAATGCAGCAAGTGATAATAAGAATCATTATCTTTTCATGTTTCTATCACTTTTAACTGCACTTGGTGTCTTCAACACTATTGAGGTTGGGTTCTTGCTTGTGGGACACACTCATGAAGACATAGATGGAGCATACGGAAGAATGTCTTCCAACTTAAAAAGTAAAGACATATATTCTTTAGCTGAAATGATGGATACATATCGCACGATTGAAGAAAAATGAGTTTTTCCACCTACATTGATTGACAAGGTGTATGACTTCAAAATTTTCCTTAATGGATACATCAAGGAGGGAAAAAATGCACTAGTCGGACATCTTAATGTCCAGTACTTCCAATTTATTGTACTCAATGATGTTCCAGTACTAAGGTACAAAGAATCCATCAGAGATATTGAGTGGTCAGAACCAATTGAGTTGTGGAATGTAGACGAGCAAGGTCGACCTATATTGCCCACTGGGAAGCCATCTTTCTTAGGTCCCAAAGAGAATGATGTCTATTTAAAAGAACTAAAAGAAGGAATAACATCATACATAAAAATGTGGAAAGAGACTATCGGAAATGATGATTCACCAATTGTTACAGAGGAATGGAAAAATAAAGTAGAGTATTGGGAAAGAGTTCTTGGTACATTAGATGAAATCTACAATGATCATACAATAGTGGAAGTAAGTGATTCATCTTCTGAGGATTTCTGGCCCAAGACAAGGCAAATTGTCAATGCTAACCGTAATGCACTCTATGCAATCTCAAGTATTATGGATGAGGATTTTGATAATGTGACAGATGAACCAGTATATTTTGGACCCAAGTGCAACAAGCCAAAGCCAACATTCAATCCTATGATTGATGTTAAAAAAGGAAAGATGTTGCTAGTTAGATCAGGAAACGAGGATGAAGGGGAGATGATTTGGATGGCAAAAGCCACCTCAGATATCTTCCAAGATGATCAAAGTGTAACAACCCTCCTAGCTAAGGATGACTACTCAGTCAACTGGTGAAATTTTTTTTTTTCTTTTTGTTACAGTGTGAGCACGTGTGCAGAAGAAACATCCCCCTAGACTCTATGTCAACCTTGAACCAACAGGACGCAAGTAAGATGGTCACAATCTAGACGACCCGACATGGCATAACAACGACAAGAAGCAAAGCCCCGAACAGGAGGCAGACAACAGAGGCTACAGGCAGAGACAGACACCACGGATTAGGCACAGTACTGTCACAGAAGGAAGGATCCGTCAGTAGAGTCGCAGTAGTGGAACTGTGCCTTTAAACAGCCCAAGACTACTGATACGGCTCAGAATGTGTCGCAAGAGTGGAACTGTGCCTTTAAACAGCCCGAGACTCTTGATACGGCACTGGATTTCCTTCCCCGGGTTACACACAGACATACATACTAACTGCAAGAGGAGTCTATATCCCGCCCAACACAGACCGATTACGCATCACAACACCCCGTACTTCGAGATCATGGACGACACGACCTTTACAGGAGACACAGTTAGGAGGACTCACTCGACCCACCTCCAAGGGGACCCGAAGACTTCGACCAAGACCGAAGGTTCTAATACAAATATTAACAGACGAGGACCATATCCTAGGGTACATCCAATAACTTAAATTAGGCCAATCATATCGTTTCAATCTAGGCATTGTCACGAACATTCATATAATGAATTTAACCATGCCACTAAGGCATCCTTATTACATTGCTATTATACAATTACTCCCGTCGCAATTCAAACGAATATACATTCAATTACGAATAGCACTGTTGCAATTAACCATTCATTTCATTGCAGTTTTCCCGACATTAATATTCAATTAATGATCTCACTAATGCATTAAACTAATACGTATTCTGGCCATTCTTTCAGCATGAACATTCCATTACAAATTTTACTACGGCATTTAAACTAACATGTCACCTTACAAATAACAAGGTCTAAACATGATATTGTTAAAGTAAAAGCATTTAATGATACATCATAATCACATCATAATTTAAAACATAAATGAAGGATACCTATAGTCCATGACCCTAGTGTAACAATACTATAAAAGGGACTTTATTTAAATTGACCATGAAGTAAATGTCAAGATCTAACATTAGCCATATTTAAATATTATAAACATAAATGAAGGATACCTATAGTCCATGACCCTAGTGTAACAACACTATGAAAGGGGACTTATTTAAATTGACCATAATTTAATGTCAATAAATAACAATATAAATACTTAATTATTATAAGCATAGTTTAAAAGGGCAATCCTAACAATACTAAACGGTCACACTCACAGTATCAAATTTACATGACAACACAAAAATTAACCATCCGTTTACTCCTTGAAATGGTAAATTTAGAATAGCAAAAGCGACTCCACTTGAAAGAACACCATTTTAAATGACGAAAATAAAAAGAATGTTTAATTCAATAATGATAAAAATAGCATAATCCTTGAGCACAACATTTAATCATGGAGTTAACATTAAATTTTCAATTATTAAATCATTAAGGTGACATTAGAACTAACATTTACACATTGAATAAATATTCATGAACTGTCAACATGCGATTATAAACCTTTAACAATTGAGATTTCAAGTAAATAAATCGAATACTAATTCATTTAAAGTGACCTTCGAACTAACATTTAACATTCACTTTATAGGCCTTCTATTGTATTAAACTATTCCTATTATAGCAATTCTACTATCATTAACCTTAACCTTCCATACAAATATGAACGTGGCCATCAGCCACTACTTAACCATGTCATTCCACCAGTATTGCATTCCCAATAGCATTAATATTACATTTATCCAACAAGTAATCAATTACTCAATCGCTGCATTTCCCGAGAATGAACATTCCAGCAAATAAAATTAATTGAGCGCGGTTATTAAAGGACAATATTCACAGTTATAGTGAACGAGGATAGTAAAAGGTGATATTAAAGCCGACCTCCAACACGGCCAGATTCCAGGAGATTTAACATTCCAGCGAGGTAATATTAAGTCAACAAGGTTATTAAAGGCGGTTTCATCAGTTACAGTTGAACGGGATTTATTAAGGGGCGATATTAACTAAATTAACAATAATTTCTTAAGCCACTGTTCATTAACAGCCTTACGAAAATTAAATGCCAGTGTCGAATTAACCAAATGACTGTGCGTAACCATGCATTTATTAATAACAGCTCTGCATGATAATTAAAAGGACAGCGTTCACGAGAGGAGACCCGACACCTGATGATTTATTCG
This sequence comes from Picea abies, assembly GCA_900067695.1. Lineage (NCBI taxonomy): Eukaryota > Viridiplantae > Streptophyta > Pinopsida > Pinales > Pinaceae > Picea > Picea abies. The sequence goes on along the minus strand of CBVK0100357723.1, from coordinate 3,006 downwards.
CATAAGGATTCCTGAGATTTAAAAAAGAAATCCAGAATTAACGTGGGACGGAATTGCTAACCTACTTCAGGAAACGGCAATAAGAAATACCTAGAGTAACCGTTACCCTAAATCCATCGTTAACCCTTAAACGGGCGACCCCTCCCTTATGCTGAGAAACAAAATCGCGTCTGACAACTGTCAGAGCCAGGGATCCGCTCAAATTTTTCCAATGACGCGTCATGGGAACTCCCACTCTTCCACAGAACCACGCGCTCTGACAGAGGCAGGAATTTGGATTTTAAAACGGCGGTGCTGGGCGATTCCTTGCCCAGCTGCAGAGGCGGCAAGGTTGCATGATTGGCAACAGAAAAATTTAATTAATATTCTATCTACCTTATCACACCGAGTGCCTTCCAGCTCGTCACCACCGAAATGGGGATTGGTAAGGTTCAACTCAAATGGTTTTCAACGGCTGCAATTGATCATTACAGGAAGACGCTCTGCTGGGCACATTTTTAAAAGTTCTCGTCTGCCCAGGCGACATAGACAGACTCGCTGTAACTTGACCTAAATATATACTTAAATGAACCGTGATTTCTTATTATGTTCTGATTTGGTACTTAGTAACCTTGTAAAATACTCCTGTCGACAGAATAATACCTACGGTAAATAAAGGTGGAGCTGGACGTAAGTTATAATCTTAAATTTCCTTCTAAAAGAATAATGTGCTGGACAACACATCAGTTATAAACGTATGGACATTGATGCTCAGGCACAGTCCAGACCCTCGGTAATGTTTTCCCAGAGGTTTTGAAATTACGCGAAGTGGTATATATATATACATCATTATATACTTCAAGTGGTGGTAATAGTAATATAAATAATTTGATGTTTTTACATTGATAGTAGCAACTCGTGGGCAAATTGCTTCATAAGGAATATGGTTTAAAATTAAAATCCCGTGCACCAGATAGGTTGACTCATGGCACTGGGCCCTTCCGCCTGAACTTCTAAATGTCGACGGGTAAGAAATTGAACCAACCCTCACTGGGATAAATAAGATGCCAGCAACTGGCAGCGGAATAGGGGTGGCTGCGACTGGTATTGGAATGAGGGTTCTCAGCAACGCGTCCCTGGAATGCCTTGAGAGGGCAATTAAAGTAATCGAACATGGCCAGGTAGGATATCAAGACTATGCAGATCCGGTGTAGCAAGAAATCGCAGAGTAAGGTAAACGCTGAGGGGTAGAAAATAGATTACCCAGCTCCGTATTTAAAATAAGGAAACAGACCATGAAACTTAATCCGTCCAGGTAAAAGAACACGGCATGGCTGAACGAAAACCCCAACCAGGGATAACACATTAAAAATATAGCGCATTCCGATGGGGACAGGCACCCAACCCACTTAGACCGCGAGCGCCTAAAGGGATCGCAGCATCTAATTGCGCACCGAAGTTGCCAAGATCGGCATTCGCATGCCAGTGATTAGAAATCCTTTTATCCACACATATTTTTTTTTATAAACAGGGTGAACTCAAAGTATGAACTATATAACCAACCACACAGCCAAGAACATACTACCAGGCATTATAACTGCATCCGTGACGGTCATTGACTAAAATTATAGAGCCAAAATCTAATGCGAATTTACCAATCCGAGCATCCTACTCTATTCGTTTCAGGATCATACCTTGGCCTTGTGTGCTTGCCGACTCCTTGCTCCTTCCGCTCCCGCTCCTGCTTGCCGGCTTCAATGAGCTCATCGGTACCTCCCAGCCAACGCTAGGGGTACTCTTCTTCCCCCTCAACCCCCCGAGCCGCAAAGGGGCCACACACAACCAGAAAATCCTAGCTCCTCAGCTCGCCTCAAAGGCTGAGCTACCACTCACAAAAATGCTGAGGCTTCCCAACTCCTACCAGTAAACCAGTCAGTCCCTCCTCTCTGCTCTCCCAGTTCAATCTCAGCCCCCAAAAACCAAAAGCCAAAAAAAGGCCCCTCTCTTTTCTTTCTTCCCTTCCTTTAACCCCTCAAAACCCTAATTCCCTTTTCACTTAGGTTTTCCAATTCTTTTAGTTTAATTCATTTTTAAAAATCCAAAATTGATTTTTATGTTTTATTTTTATTTTTATTCTTTTAAAAAAAAAAAAGCATGTGCGCTCATTACCATATTTACCTATTTATTTATTTATTTAATTATTTATCCATTCCCCTTTTCGTTTTATTAGATTAATATTTAACTTTTTTTTTTTTATTTCCCCTTTCCCAAGCTTAACTTATGGGTTTAGAGTTGTATAAAAATAAATATACCCATTTATATTTTCATTCCCCCCCTGTTTTTTTTTTTTAATTATACCGGAATAAATCAATTAATTGACCATTAATGTGTTTGTGTTTTCAGGATCAAGGAGAGAGATTTAAGCGAAAGTAAATGTTTTACAAAAAGGAGAAGGGAGGATTTACTAGGAGGAATGGCGCGTGGTACAGTGACCTAGACGAGTCTAAGGGAGAAGGACACTGGGAGATCCGGGCGACGGGGTAAGTTCGATTAAGTAGCCACGGATTAAGGTCGGGTGATGGTAGGAGTTTGGTTTTCTCTTCTTCTTCTTTTTTGTTGTTGTTTTTTTTTTTTTTTGAAAGTTCTAAAAGTTAAGGCCACACTGAAAGTTCCCCCCGGTTTCTAGGCTTAGGGTTTAGATTTTTGGCTAGACAATAATTGGTTAGGGGTAATGCTTAAAGTTTTATACCGGCGCTGAAGACTTAGGGCTAGCTAGGCTAACTCCATCAACCCCCTTAATCGCGACGTGCCCTTCAGGTCGCACCACATGCGCCAAGGGTGCCACTCGCCTTTTAGAATTTCGTTGTGCGACGTGCCCTTCAGGATGCACCACGTGCTCCAAGGGTGCCACTCGCCGACTGAACTGATGGTAGACCTCTATAACCCCTGGAGTCAACACTCCGCCAGGTGAGCTAGTAGGAGACTAAGGGCTCTAAGGAATAAGGCCCCTGCCTTATTGCGCGCCCC
>CBVK0100357722.1:0-12705 GCA_900067695.1 Picea abies | reverse complement strand
TGCTTAAGAATCTATATGCATTGCTTTATTTCGTAGGTTTAAAACTTACATCTTCTACACTCATAACTAGGGTCATCATAGCATAATATGTATACATGATAGGTGTTTGAATTTTCCTAGTTGAACTTCATAGTGCCTCACTACTTTGCGGAATTGCTCCACTCTTTCTTGGTGTACTTTGGTTGCTTGTAGCTTCAATGCAATTTTGATCTTCAATTTCTTGTGCTTTTGTACTTTTAATGCCTTCTTTAGGAAGTTTCCATACATCTCGTTGATCTTATTTTTTGAACCTCATATGCATATTAATGAAATATAACATCTTTACTTGCAAAATATTTATGAGTAATGCAATCATACATATTGTAATATTTACGGTCAACACAATACCCAATGAAGATACATTTGATCGACTTTTCATCAAGTTTCCTTCTATCTTCCTTTGGAATGTGGAAAAATGTTTTACTCCCAAAAATTATCAAATGATTAATGATTGGTTTATAACCATAAAATGCTTCATAAGGATTTTTATGCTCTAAAAATTTGGTTGGAATTCTATTTTTTAGATAAAAATAATACTTATTTCTTTTTCCCAAAAGACATTAGGAAGATTCTTACATTTAACCATGCTTCGACCACATTCAACCAAGGTTCTAATTTTTCTCTCAGACACACCATTGTATTGAGTAGTAGGTGAAACTATGCATTGTTTTCAAATCTCACTGTCCTTACAAATTTGATGAAAACTCCTAATGTGTATTCTCCTTCTTGATATTATCTAAGGATCTATATGTATTTTCCAGTCTACTTTCAACCATGTTTTTAAACTCTTTGAAATATTCAAACACATCACTTTTATTTCTTATGAAACAAACCCATGTAAATCTTGTTCTATCATCAATGAAGATAAGGAAATAATAAGATCCCCCAAGTGATCTAGTTTTCATTCGTACACACATACTAGTATGCACTAAGTCAATAATCTTCCTTTTCCTTTTATCTGTACTTATAGGAAAATCATTCCTATGTTGTTTTCCTGGTGCACAACCATCACATTCAATATGTTCATTCTTAAAAATGGGAATAACCTCCACCATCTTTTTCTTTTGAAGTAAAACTAGATCTCTAAAATTTATATGAATATGCCTTAAGTGCCATATTTATTCTATATACATAGTTGTTGATGACGGCAATTGATGATCCTTAACAATAAAATCAATTTTGTAGAGGCCTCCCACTATGATTCCTTTTTCTATAAATTTGTAGTGATCCTATATGTCCTTCATAAGACAACTTGACTTCACAAATTCAACTTTTAATCCTTGATTTTTAATTGGTGAAACCGAGATTAAATTTTTCTTAACATGTGGCACATAAATTGCATTCTTGATTTGTTTCACATGACCATTTGGTGCAAAGTCACACATACATCACCATAACATTTTATTTCATGACATATATTGTCACCTAGATAGATTTTAACACCTTTCATTTTCATGATAAGTTTCAAATCAATCTCTATTACATTCATATGAATAGAAGCACCTGAATCTACGAACCATGCATTACAATCATCTATTTCTACCGATAAAGATGCATATGAAATAAATAACTTGATATTTTTGAGATCATCACTTACTATTGCTTCTCTATCGACAAAATTGCCTACATGTCTTCTATATTTGGACTCATGAAACTTATTTTTACTACAATCCTTAGCACAATGTCCTAATTTACCACAATAGTACTATGAGTTATTCTTCACAATTGTGTCTGTCCTTGGTGATTCCTTGCCTTGATGCAGTTTATATTAGACTTTCCTCCAACATTCCTTTCCCATGGATTTCCTTTGTATGGATTTTTAGCTTTGGCCATCAACGCCAATTATGAACTTTGAAACTTGATATTAAGATTCTTAATATGTTCCTCTTCTTGCAATAGGATACCTGTAAAATCATCAAATGAAGGTGCTTTCTCTCTTGTTGCAAAAATCTTGATAAGTATCTAATATTCATCTAACATAAAATTCAACATAACTGTAACCAAATCAATGCTTTATATCTTCTCACCAATATCACCCAGTTTACCCTTTAGTTCTTTAATTCTAGATAGAAAATTACTAATATTTTCATTTTCTTCCATTTTTATTGAGAGAAGCTTTCTTTTTAAAAACAATACCTGATTTGTATTGGTCATCTCATACAAACCTTTAAGTACCTCCCATGTTTCTTGGGACATTTTCACTCCCTTATATGGGGAATAATGTTATCTTTTACAGACATTCTTAAGACAACCTTTGCCTTGTTTTCTCTTCTCTCCCAATTTTGAACTGAGGTTGTCGAGGTTGTTGGTTTAGATTCATCTACACTTGTAATTGACCAAACATTGAAATCTTCCATTAAGGTCTACAACTTAAATTCCCAATTTACATAATTTTCCCCATCTAATTTATTTGATTCATTTAAATAGGAACCCGACAAATAATTTGACATCTTTGGGAAGCACAATATAAAATACTAGAAATCCTTGAGACCAATCACCCAACAATTATCTTAAAAAAATGATTGAATTACCTTCAAAAACTTCCTTTATGTAATGATCCCCAACTCAGTTGAGGTCCATTACTTGTGGAATTACACATAAAATAAAAATTTCTTCTAACTAATCTTGTAGCTTACCGACTACATGAATACACACATATTTAACCATTATGATATCATTAATTTAAATGCAGCTACAACATGTTGAAATAAACATGAATGCAACCAATACATTCATCATAGTAGCATATAAACACACAACGATTAAACTCATAAGAGAACTCAGAGAAACATATACTTTTAAAACAATTATGTGCTTCTTGGGACGAATGTTCCACCCAACCATAGACTTGTTCCATATCTCAATATCAAGTCACCTCTGATTTGGGGCTAAGAATCCAAAAAAGAGGGTGTCTCTCACTGTCCACTCACAACTTGGATAATCCCACAACCCACTAGCATTGTCCTACAACTATCCCAAATTTTCTCCATCTCTCTTCCTCTCGACCTGCCTAACCCAAGGAATGTACCCATTCACTACTTTCAATCCATCAATCGTCCCATTCATTTATGAGGGTCTCTTTAGCGCAAGTAACCAAGAATCTCACTATTGGGAACACAAGGGAACTCGCTGCTAGGAACACTACCATGATACAATAGAAATAACGTGCTACTGTAGTGCAACTCTCACATGAGTTCACTCTTCAAACCTGACAACCTATTTCTTCTTCAAGCTTAACAACTTGATTATTTAGTCTTTAGCTCCAAAAATTCTCTATAATTTTCCCTCCATTGTTGCTGCAGCTCTAGTTCTCTTCTATTTTGTTCTATGCTTGCTATTCATGCACAAATGTGACTATCTAAATATTCCCTCTTAGCCATACAAATTTCATTCCTTTTGCTTGCTTACTTGACTTACACTCTTCCCTAAGATGATTGTACTTCATACTCATGCTCCCAATAAACACTCTTCCCTAAGATGATTGTACTTCATACTCATGCTCCCAATAACTATGGGATGTGACTCCTCACACCCACCCTCTTACATGCATTCAATGATTGGGTTCTTCTACACTCAAGGGAAAATTAGAAGGTTCACTCAAAACATTAAAATCGGGAAAAATATTTGGGAATTAAACTCATGGGTAAAACCTCCCTTTCTAGACCCTTTATCTCTTGTGAATTAATCATCCCCCATCTCTGTTCATGTCCCTCAATAGCTTTCATCACATTTTATTTAATAAAAATTCGGAAATGCAACTCACATATTACATCGCTTGGCCATAGCCACATTCATATATACATTAAGCATTAATTAAACTTGGGGCTATAGTGGGGATGTTACATTCCCCTTCCCTTACAATGGTGCACTATCCTTGGTGCACAACACTATATCGATATACATGTACAATTTACATCACAATAAATAAAATTATGCAATTTTGCAACTCCAGCAGTAGTTCCAACCATAATATCTTGTTCCTCTCAACCTACTGACCCAAGGAATGTACCCCCTTCACCACTCTTAGTCCATTGGGATATACCATTCTTTTATCAGGGTTCTTGGTGTAGGATGGCTAGAAAAACTTTGAGATGTGGCTTTGAAAATTTAGCTTCCCTGATCCGGGTGGATATTGGTGGCCACCCACCTGTTCCAAATTCCAACTGGCTCATCTGTGGCCACCCACCTGTTCCAAATTCCAACTGGCTCATCTTGACAGTTTTTGGTTCAACATGTTTCTCTGTAATGGGGAAATTTATTTGTAATTATGGGTTCTGCACTTATGGCACTTTCCTGAAGCCCTACAAATCATCCAGGTGGATATTGGTGGCTGCCCATGTATTCCAACTGACTTATTTTGGAAGTTTTCATGTCAGTACATATTTTTGTAATCCCAGGGCTGTTTTGGGGATCTAAACAGTGTTTTATTGTCTTTCCATAGTCAAACTATAGAAGGAATCAAATTTTGATGGCATAATGCATATTTCTCGAAAATACCTTTCCAACGGGCTATCACATGCCTAAAATGGAGATCATATGCAAACGTTACGACCCCGAGAAGTTAATGTACTAACTTACCCCAACGAGGCCCACATGAATTTTGGAGTTTCATCTCTTAGGGTTAGGTTTTTGGATTTCTAGGGTTTTGGCATTCATGTTTATCATAAAAAGTCCTTCAAAGCCTCATTATAATCATCTTCTTGCGAATGAGCATAGCTGTCACATCTCTTCTCAGAGATAAAGTTGCCACCATTCTAGTGAGTCTTGCACTCTATATTTTTACAGACTCTGTACATTTCTTTCATTAATAGAAATCATGTATTGTTGTATTTCTTTGTTTCTGGAAAATTTTATGTGTATTTCATTGTAACATCTTTGCTTTCATTTCGTTCCAAAAATAATCTGGATCCTTCCCAAAAATGGAGTCTTGCATGGTTTTCTCATGATCCTATGTAGCATCATCGGTACTATACCAGGTCCACTAGACCTTTTCCAGGCCTACAACTTTGTTCCTAACCACTTTGAATTTTTGGTCTAGGATGCGCACTAGTTCCACCTAAAATTCTCCTTCGTGTTCCACTTGGATCACAATCCAATCAATTATGTGGTTAGGTTTAAACACATATTTCTGTAATAATGACACATTAAACACATTATGCACTCTCATGGATGCAGTAAATGCTAGCATGTATGCAATTGACCTTATATTCTCTAATATTTCAGAAGGCCTGCATTATCTTGCTGTCAAATTTGGGTAGAAAAATAATCTTAGAAAACTTCTTTTTGCTTTCACTTTTAAAAATACATGTTCACCCACTTTAAAATATCTTAAAACCCTTTACTTGTATTCATAACTCTTCTTCTTGTCCCGATAAACCTTTAAAGTATTCCTAATCCTTGTCATTTTCTCTTCCATTTCCTTCAACAAATCTAGCCCGATAATAGCTTTGTCTACTAGGTTATCCCAACTCACTAGTGTATTACACTTCCGACCATTCAATGATTCAAATGGTCTCATTTTTATGAGACTTGATACCCATTATTGTAAGTGAATTCAACTTTAAATGAATGTAGTATTCCCACTTGGATGGCTAGTCCATCACATAGATTATGAGCATGTCTTTAATTATTTTGTTAGTCATCTATGTTTTCCCATCTGATTATGAGTGATATGTTGTACTAAGATTTAAATTTGTCCCAGAACCTTTGAAAAAACCTTTCCAAAAATTGGAGGTAAACTTAGGATCATTGTATGAAATTATTTCCTTAGGCACCCTATGTATCTTGACAACTTCTTTCATGTAGATCTATGAAATATTGTCTTTGTGAGTAGTATTCACTAGAATAAAATGTGAAGCCTTATTTTATTTGTCCACCACTACCATGATGGACTCATGTTGTTTCACTGTTATGGGAAGCTTTGTAATAAAATCAACTGTAACCACTTCCCATTTCCAATCAAGAATGGGAAATGGTTGTAGCAGTCTAGTTGGATGTCTATGCTCAAACTTTACCTTTTGACATTCTAAACACTTGGTGATATAATTAGCCACCTGTTTCTTCATTCGGGGCCAAAAATATTGTCTCCTCACAATTGCAATGGATTTATGATATCATTGGTGTCCAACATAGGGTACATTATTCATTTCCGTCATCACTGTATTTTTCATCTCTCTAGAATTCGACACATATACCTTGCCTCTATACATGAGGATCCCATCCTCTTTTATTTAAAGTCTTTAAATTTCTGTTGTAAATTGTCTTTCTATAATATTTCTTTTATTTGCATATAGCATTGATCTAAATTTGCAGCCTCTAAAATTATGTCTTTCAAATCTGTCATGTACATGCTAATGGATGCTAAATGCATCTCATGTGCTCTTGTTCTAAGTGCATCAACCACTTGGTTCTCTTTTCTTTTGATGTGTTTAATTTCAAAGTCATACTCACTAAGAAATTCGAGCCATCTAGTTTGTCGGGTATTTAATGTGAAATGTCCAAATAAATGTTTCAAACCATAGTGGTATGTCCTTAGCTCAAATTTCCTTCCCATGAGGTAATGTCTCCACATTTTCAATGCATAAATAATGGTTTTTAATTCTATATCATGGGTAGCATTATTCCTCTCACACTCTTTTAATTTTTGGGACTCATAGCATACAACATGATCCTTTTGTGTGAGGAATCCATTGATCCCTTACTTGTATGCATCCATGCACACAACAAAGTCTTCATCGAGGTATGAAATATTCAATATTAGCACATTGGTCTAAATCTATTTCAGTTGCTGAAAGATTTCTTCACATTCAGAAGTCCAATCAAATTTCACTCCCTTCTTTTGCAAGGAAGTAATGGAACTTGCAATCTTTGAAAAACCTTTTATAAATATTTGACAATACCCTACAATATCCATGGATTATTTGACCTCTATAACATTTCTTGGTGCTAACCATCCTCTAATTTCCTCTATCTTCTCTGGATCAATTGCTATCTTATCTACTGAAATAATATGACCCAAGTAATGAATCTTCTTTTGACAGAAGCTGCACTTAGCTTGGAATACAACTTATGATCTCTCAATTTTTTTAGCACCATTCTTAAATGTTGTTCATGTTCCTCCTCTAACTTAGAGTATATGATCATATCATCTAGGAAGACAATTACAAACTTGTCGAGGTATTCCCTAAACACTCCATTCATCAGTCACATGAAAATAGATGGGACATTTGATAACCCAAATGACACTACCATGAATTCATAATGCCCGTATCTTTTCCTGAATGTTGTCTTATTGATATCTTCTTCATTTATCCTTACTTGATGATAACTTGATTTCAAGTCAATATTGGAAAATATTCTTGCACCTTTTAGATGATCAAATAGATCATCAATCCTGGGAAAAATATATTTGTTCTTTATGGTGACCTTGTTTGATTGTCTGAAATCAATACATAGTCTTAAGGTTCCATCTTTCTTGTTCACAAAAATAATTGGGGCTCCCCAAGGTGACACACTTGGACATATATACCCCTTATTTAATAGTTCTTCAAGTTGTATCTATATCCCTTTCAATTATGGTGTGTCCATTCTCTCTGGTGTCTTGGACATTGGGGAAAATCCTGGCACCAAATCAATAGAAAAATCAATGTCTCTATTTGGTAGAAATCACGGAATCTCCCCAAAAACATATCCAAAATCCTTCAAGATTAGATGGAATTCAATGCTTGGAATTTTATCTTTGGTCACCTCTTCCATATGGGCTACAAAAATTTGACATTCCCTCTGCTACTCTGCTTGGTTTTTTTCCAAGGCTGCATAAATTATTGACATGTTTCCACCATTTTCTTCGACTGTTGCAGCCTCCTAAATATTGTGGAACGTCCTCATTATTTCACCTTGGTGAGGGAAGTCCCTATACAAGTGATCTCTCTCACATCCCCAACACTTCATGGGCCACTGTCTTGGCCTTTTCCAAATGAATCTACCATCTTGGGTTCATTATGGGATGATTGTCCTTGTTGATTTGCTTGGGAGTTATTTTTGAAAAAGGGTGGCCTAAAAATTTTCTTCCTTTGCTCCTTTTTACCCTTCATCCTGTCATTCCAATCTATTTGGAAGATCGACCTTCCTCTAATTTGCTCATAAATATGTGTTTCTCTCCTTATGGCCTCCTCCAAAGTCTCGAGGTTATCATAGTCTATCTTGTCACTGTAGAAAGAGGGTAACCCACTCAACAATATTTGGATTTTGACCTTCTAATTCTTTATGAAGTCCACATACTTCAACAACTTAAAGAATCTCTTCTAATATTAATCCATTGTCATGCTTCCAAACTTAATTTCAAATAAATCTTTCATCTTCTTTTCATATTAATGATTTGAAAAATATTTCTGCTGGAAATATCCTTTGAAATTCCTCCATGAGACATTCTTCTCATTAAGGTGCTTGAATTTCTTAAGCTAATCCCACCACATGGATGCCTTTCCTTTCCTTTTCTTCATTTACAATAACCATGCTTTAACCTATTCTCCCTTTCGATGCTCACCATTAAAAGTTGGTGGCTTGATTTTCCTGAGTTCACCTTGCAAAATGTCTAACTCATTCCTTCTTCTCCTCTTCCTGATAGGAGAAAAACTTGGGATTCTCCTTGGCCCTAAACTTGCACAAGATATCCTAGTGGATTGTTGTGGAAAATGATGGCACCTACTCATACTCCTTAACTTCCTGTCATTCCCATGATCATCCATTTTTGCTATGGGATCTAAATACCTCCACTTGTTTAGCACTAGCTACTAGCTGTAATATCCCTAATAGAATGGGTTGGGATATTTTTTCCTTCTATGCATTAAATATTCTTGATGGTCAAATCTGGTTAAAAATTATCACAAACAATTTGCATGTATTGTACTAATAGAAATTTTGTCAAACATATTGCATGTAATAAAAATACACTAGAAATCAAAGAGACAATATGTCCATTATTTTATTATGAATAAATATCTGAATACAAAAATCCAATGGATGCTATGGCAGCTGCAATACCCCAATGGAAAACACACATTACAAGCCAAAAACCTGGAATCATGCGATGATATCCTTGACAAATGAGATCAAACCCTTAAAGTGCCACAACCTCTCTAAGAAAATCACTACAACCCAAAACTGAAAACAAACCCAAGATGAAGCTCCAATGAAGATCCTCCTCCTTTTTTAGCTAGGGTGGATATTGAACCATCAAAACAAGACCAACAATGGAAGGATTTTTCCCAAAACCCCAATGAAAACATCGGCTACAAGAGCACTCAATAAAATATCAAATCATAATAATGAGAAGCAAGGGGTTACTCTTCTTTTATACTTTTTCAACCCCTTCTAAATCATTCCTCCACACCTTCTAGAATTTTTCCCTTTTTTGACTAAATAAATCTTCTAGAACTTTCCCCTTTTTGACTAAATCAAATACATCCCTTATTTTCCCTCCAATTCTCTCTTTAGGATTAAAATTCACCTTAATAATAATTAAATAACTTGTTAATCTAAAGTTACTTTACTTTCTGTAATGTCACTTTAATAATTTAATATCTCTTAACTAAGTGACATTAAATGACCCCCCTGTTTTACTCCTTTTTCTCCACTGACAAGCCATGAAAGTCCCTTCTACTACCATGAAAGTCCCTTCTACTACAAAATAGGGGAACCCAAAAATGGGGACTTGACATTGAATTTGTGTTAGAGACTTTATTCTCTTGTCTCTGCAACATATTCAAACTTGGAAGTATCTCTTCTTAAGCTTTCATAATCTTTTCATCATCTGCCCCATATCTCTGCACTTCTCTTTGTAGGCTTCTCATAGTGTCATTCAACTCCATAGGCTCCTCTTTTCTTGTTCTTCCATTGGAATCTGTCTTAACATTTCCCATGTTGACATGTAGACCTATGACCTCCTCCTCATGGATAGAAGATCCCTGGGCATCTTCCATAACTTTGGTCCTCGTATTAGAACCAAAATTGTTTTCATGCACCTCTAATTCTGCAAGAGATGTGCATGTAATAATTATTGTTAGAAACATAAATTCTATAAACATCTCATTAATTGTATTACAGGTTATTTTTAATCTCAATTTACGAAGAAAAAATGCATTAAGTCAAAATCTGATTCTTTTGACACATCCCCCTCTGAAACTGTTCTCCAACAACTATACTCATGCCTCATTCTGAGTGAAAATTTACAATCTTCTCTTGAAATTTCCACTCATTGCTATGTTTTACTATTGAAAAATTATTTTATTATTTTTTGAGAAACTGTAGTGCTTTTAGCAAACGTTTTCACCCTCTAATCAGATCTGATATAACAATAAATCAACAATGAAAAAGATGTTGATTGTAGGAGATTGTGCCCTAAAAGTCACCAATAAATCCCCTCTCCATTTGGGCTAGTGCGTGACAGCCTCAGGGGGGTGTTCCTAAGTGCCTTGATGTTAATCTTATACTGATTTTCTGCAATAAAACAATAAAAACAACAGGGAAAAAGTGTCTTGGACAACGTGTAAAACAACCAAAGACGTTAGGAAGATAATGATAAATTCACTAGGTAGAATCCTTGCAACGTTAACTTTAGAAATAAGCATAGAAAAGAGAAAGAAAGCACAATTAAAAAGTCAAAATTAACGACAATAAGAGTATGAAAAATTCTAATTGATGCACAAATTTAAATCACAATACCGACAAGAATTGAAGATTGATACAAGAAAAAAAATCTTTATTAATGTCTTATCGAAGGGATGATTGCACCACATAAAACAAGCACAAGAACTCATATAGTGGCTATATCCTCACAAATAACTAGAATCTAGAAGAGAGAGAGAGAGAGAGAGAGAGAGAGAGAGAGAGAGAGAGAGAGAGAGAGAGAGAGAGAGAGAGAGTATGCTGCTACTGCAAAAAATACCACCCTAAACACTAAGGACAAGCCTCAATAAATGAGAGAGAGGGCACATCCATAAACCAATAATAGAGGGCGCATAAGTGTAATAATAGGTGAGTAAGGCATGTGGGATAAGTAAAGGTTGACACATGATAAGGAGTTATGTGCATGAGGATATTAATAATGCGCATGATTGAATGCATGAATAATAATGTGCATGGGATAAATAGAGAATTACGCTAAGGAATAGGGAAAGATAACACACTAATAAATAGGGAGAGGGAGAGGATTAGTGATAGGAATATGGATTAAGAAGAGGAGGAAGATAAAAATAGGAAAAATTGAGGCCCATTAAGACAGTGCACTAGAAAATAGGAGTAAGCAGGAAAAATGAATTAATGCACGAGGAAATAGGGGAGGTAAAAAGGGAGGGGAGAGAGAGAGAAGTTAGGCTAAAAAATAGGGAGAAGGGAGGCACATTAAGACAATGTGATCGAAATTAGGAGAGAAAAAGGTGGAGGCTAGAAAATAGGAAAAAGGGAGGCACATTAAGACTATGTGCTAGGAAATAGGTATTAGGGAGGCACATTAAATGAGACAATGTGCTAAGACTTATGGAATAATACACATGGAAAAGGAGTTGTGCATAAGGAATAGAGAGCATGAGGAAAATAAAAGATAATGTGTGAGAAAAAGGAGTTAAGAAAGTGTGAGAAAAAGGTGTTAAGAAAGGGAAAGTTTATCTTTAGTCAACTCAAACACATAAATTTATCACCTACATGAACTCTTATTTAATGCATGTGCCACCTGTCCTCAAGAAAAGAACCCAAGTTGGCCATTTTTCACCCTTTGAAACTCCCACATGTCGAAATATGAACCTACCACTTATTATCTTGCATGACAACCACACCTACTAAATATATCCATGCTAAAAATAGACATGCCAAAAGTAATAGTCACCCTAAAATATAGGAAAACCCCAAATATGCCAGGGACCACTAGGAGATCACTATGAAATATAGTATGTCTAAAAATAGACACTGGTAAAAATAGAATCTCGTCGCATTTCAATGATATTATACTCATCAGATTCATTTTTTCACAAGGATTCCAAATTTGCAATCAAAATTGACATGTAACACTTGGAACTCCACCTACTAAAAATAGTGAGCCCTTGCATGTCGCTTGAAATAGGCTCATCAAATTCAATTTTCTGTAAGGAACCCAAATATATGCTCAGAATCATTATCTAAACCCATGATATCTTGCTGCTAAAAATAGAAAGTAATCGCATGTCATCCTGGAAAGGGCTCACTGGACTCAAAATGTCATTAGGATCAATGTTGTAAGTTCAAAATCTTGATATGAACCCTAGAACTCAATCTACTAAAAATAACAAAGTGCTTGCAAGTTGCCTGGAAAAGTGTCATTGGAATCATAATCATGCAACGATCAATACTGTATGCTCAAATCTAACATGCAAGTCAACCATTGCCTCACACAAATGCTCAATCTGGGACAACTATTTGAATGTCATCCAAAAACAGACCATGGTGGCTCTTAACCCTCAGGATTTTCAAGGGAGAAAATTGTTAGAAAAAACAGGACCGTGGAGCAATAAAATAAAACAAATGTGGAAACAAAACACAAAAGATATACAATACAATAGAGACACATATTTACGTGGTTCACCCTGTGTGGGCTACGTCCACCAGAGAAATTGTTAGGTCCTTCCTTTATTATTA
>CBVK0100357721.1:0-12705 GCA_900067695.1 Picea abies | reverse complement strand
CAATCTATTTTATGACCCCCTTTCCATTAATGAATTGGAGTTGGAGTATTTACTGTCTAGAACCCATTCATAAATACCACTCGGCCCTTTGGGAGGAAAATGATAAAGGCACATTTTACGAGGTTTTTCATTTTATTATTATTCCCATGCACAAAATGTTTTTTTGGATGCGAACCCCCTCACATTTCTGATACAATCATAGAAAGTCTTAAAGCAGTTGCCGACTAGTTTATTGAGGAAAATTTTTCCTACATTAGGGTTTATGGTTGTTCCATTACCCCTCATGCACTGCCTAAATTCCTACCAGACAAATTGGTGTGCAAGGAAGTAGCTTATCAGATAGTCAAGGGCGGTGTTGGATTCGAATTAAAAGCACTTCGGAAGAAATCATGGCCATCTCTCCCTGTTCATGTTGAGAAATTTTCTTTATCAAATTTAGGCCATTCTAAGGTAGAGGTTGAGTCATTAGAAGAAGTGAAATTAGTAGATATTGAGCATAGAAAATATGACCCCTACCAAGTAATAAGTAGGCATTACATACATTGTAATCTAAAGGCATATGAACATGAAGTATCTATTTATGATGATATGTTTAAAGATGTTAAGTCTTATGAAGAAGTGTTGAACAGAGTCCAGGCCTTGCCACCTAACTCACAGAATGGATTCGTATCTTTTCAAAGCCATAGGCAAAGCTGCCTACCTAAGAGTTTACAGGGTGAAATTTTGACCCCATTGCCAGAACAGGAAGGATCCCCTCCAGGGTTTGAAACTAATATACAGGATAAAGAAAATAACAAAGGTAAGTTGAAAAATACCAAGATACCTACCCAAGATACATAGGGTTCTCAAACAAAAGAAATGAGAACGGAGAAGAGAAAAGAGCTGAAAACAATTCCAGAAATCATGAAAAATATTCCAGAAAAGATAGGAGGAATAACTTCAACAGAACTCGGTAGTCCTATCACCTCTTTAACTCCATTGCAGTCGACTTTTGGAACCCCCCATGAAGGATTTTTATATGTCAGTGATCTAGAGCCTATTTCGAGAGATGAAATCCCCTCATCAGATTACTTTTTCAATAAAAAGTGAAGAGCAGTCTTGAAACAGGAAATTCATCCAAGAAGAGAAGGGACGATTAAAAAGCATAGGGTTATTATAGATGGAAAGAAAATCAAGGATGGAGAATTTGCTACAGAATTAGCAGGTACAATGGGTGCTATAGAATCAGCAAACATGTATTCTATTGGCAATTTAACAACTATGCTTGAACAGAAGGACCAAACAATAATTCAGTTGCAAGACAAACTAAAACAAAACGAAAGAAATATTAGTTGGGGAATACAAAAGGGTCTAGAAAAAGCTAGACTAAAGGATATGAAAGAAATATATAAAATGAATAAAGACTTGGATAAGTCAAGACACATAATACAGGTCACACAGGAACAGGTTCGAAAGCTGGAAGAAGAAAACAAACATTTACAAGATAAAATTATTTCTATTATTAATAAGGTAATAGAACTTGAAAATTTCAGGACACAAGCATTCGAGATATATGTAAGAATAGAGGAAGAACAACAGAAAGTGTTCTTGAATCTGGAAGTAGTCCATAAATATTTTCAAGAAACAAATAAGTCTTTGGAGAATGTGTTCTAGAAGGAAAGAGAGGCGAAAGCATCTAGAACAACTTTTCAGAAGGTAGTGACTTTCTCATCAAAAGAAGAGGTTGGAAAGATTCATAAATTATCTATTTCTAAACAGGTTAAAGGGGACATAATAATAAAAGTGTGGGAAGCAAATATGGCTGAATATAAACAAATAACAAGAGAAGTCAACAATGATTTCTAGGGAATATTCGATCTATTAGAAAGAGCTTCATTGAATATCGGAACATATGACTGTTCCCGATTATTAGGCAAAATCAATATTGTCAAGCACCAGCTAAGGTTTAGAGAAGAGCTGGAGGAAATGAAAGCAGAGATTTCAAAAATTAAATTGATTAATATTACAGAGATCAACAAATGGATGGTGATGTCAAATATAAAGTTGAAAACTATTAAATTCACAGAAAAGATGATAGAAAATTGTTTTCCCGAATTGCAGAAAAGATTTTTCTTATTTGAAGCTAATGAGTTACCAAATGCTCCCAGAACTTTTGTGAAGTTTTTGGGGAAATGTGTTCAGTGTATTGAAGCGGAGAAAGGAAGTTCGTCAACGCAAGCTTAAAATCTTTTAATTTTTTTTTATCATTTAAGATTAGAAAGAAATTGTAAACGGTTGACATTATTTTCATGTAACCATAATATTAAGAAGTTGGTTAGTCACCAACGAGAAATTTTGATGAAAATGTATAAATATAGTTTCTAAACACTGAGAAAGGGCTTCACAATTTTTGGAGAGAGACATTTGTAATATCAGTTTTCAAATACATCAGAATATATATCACAAACGAGATTCTGAATCCTGCAAATTTGTAGCTATGTGTCTTCAACCCTGTTTATTATAATTTGTTGAATTTTTTATTTCAATGTTTTTCTAACGAGTAATCGATTTGAAGTTATATACATCATTGATTTATATTTCAGATTGGTTTGGATGTCAAATGATTTATAGTTTTTCCTCTGAAATTTCTATTAGTAATTTTAAGACCTGTAAAACTTTTGTTCTGTAATACTTAACTCTCGTTAGAAACCTCGTTTGTCTTTCATCATTGTGTATTGAAATATGAGATTCTTTCTTGATTGAAGCCTCATATTTTTATGTAGTGTTTATTTGTTATTTTACGATTCTCAAAATTGTTACAAATCCAGGAAATGGCCTCGAATGTATTTACATTATTGTTTTGAATTTCAAAATTGTTTTTCTTGTTCTCATCTCTGGAAAATTTGAAGTAACATTTGATTAAAATCCTTTTACAAATAAATAAAGTTTTATTCTCCATGACTGTTCCAAGTAGCAGACAACCCAACATTGAACCAGGCCTTCAAGATCAAACCAGTATTGCCTTGAATTTATTTAATACCATTTTACAAACATCAACTAACCGAGTTGAGTTAGAACGTTCATGGGCTGCTATTGAGAGAGACATTAGCATCCAAGAACAATAGGAAGCAAGACAAAGATAGTTGAGAAATTGATTCTACTTTAATCTTCCTTTGAATTCTTATTCTCAATTTATTACTTTAATATTTATAGATGCCTTGACGGTATACTTTATGGCCTTAAAGTATAAACTCAGGAAAAATATCTTTTTGGCGTCGTTGTCGAGGAACAAATAAACGAACCTTTTCCCTGGGAAGAACGACATTGACATTTTCTGTTTTTGATAGTGAACAAGGACAAAAAACCTTCTAAGGCTTAATATTTTTCACTTAGCGACTCCATAATAACTAAACTGGCTATTAGCCACAAGAACACCAGAAAAAACCCAGATAGCAAACAGACCTCGACAGTCTCCGATCTGGAAAAGATTTTAAAATCACGAAAATCACTTAAACAAGTTTTTTTATCCACATATACTATAGGTCAACCTGACTTTACGCAATCAAACACATCGGAAACTCTTGAAAGATCACTTTCACTTCCCCCCTCATTCGATACTTTCTCATTTCCTGAAGTTTCTTCTCTAGATTTCTGAGAATCTTCTCCTCACACTTTCCGAACTTCAGTCTCAAATCTAACCATGATTGCACAAGGAGGTGATGGAGCTGGAGGTGGTGCCCCTGGAGGTGGTCAAGTACCGCTTCCTGGGATTTTCACTAAAGTCGTTGTTAGATATGCTCCCCTCATTCTTCCCATTCCTCTTCATGATCTCCCCGAGAATTATATGAAAATCCTTTCGAAATTTACAGGGGAAGGTGATATGACTACCCAAGAACATATAAACGTTTTTGATCAATTTGCTGACATACTCAGAATAGAACATGAAGATGTTTATTCTAGACTCCTTGTTCAATCTTTTGAGGGACAGGTGAGGACCTGGTTCCGATCCTTAGTAGCTGGATCTTTAAGATCCTATGAAGAACTTGAAAGTGCATTTATTAGATAGTGGGGAGAGAGGAAGGATCACCTCTACTACTTAACTGAATTTGGATCCCTTAGAAAGAAAAACTCTAAGTCAATTCTAGAATTCCCACAGAGGTTCAATAAGTTGTATAATAAAATTTCAGTTGAGGTTAAACCTTCACAACCTGCAGCAAAAGTGACTTTTGTTGGCGCTTTTGATCCCAACTTCGCCTTATTATTGAGAGAAAGGAGATCAATAGATCTCATGAAAATGCAGGATGATGCACTTGAGATTGAATCAAACATGATGGCATCAGGGAAACTAAAAGAAAAAACTGAAACTGGAAACAAAGAAAATAAGAAATTTAAAGAGCAAGGTGGATCTTCAGGATCAGGAAAATCCTCAGGAGATAGAATAGAAGAGATGGCTAGGGTTATTCAAGAACTTTCAAATAAGATCTCGAAAATGGAACTAGAGAAGTCGAAAATAGATAATTTCCCCAGAAAAGATTTTCGAAGAAATCCTGAACCTCAGGGACCACAGAAAATAATTAAAAATGAAGATCAAAAAATTCGAACACCTTTTAAAAGTGAAAACTACATTGGAGAGGAAGATTTGGGAGATTTTGAAGAAATCGATGAAGATATTAGTAACCTTGGCGATGATAATAAGTCACCTTATTTATCAAGACAGGATTACAAAGCATCTTTAAGTAAAGAAAGTACATCGGAAGAACATGTTAGCAATAATATGAATGATGATTTCACATATCAAGTTATTGCAGATGATATTATTGTTGAACTACAGGGAAAATATAATTTGAGACCAAGAAATAAAAGTCTCCCAAATGTTCAGATAAAAAAGAGTTTTCCAAGAAGCGAAACCGATGAGGTAACTCCAAAAGTTGCAGATAAACAGTCTGCGAAAAGAAACACAACTGATACGCAACCTGTACAGTCAGAACTAGTAGGAATACTCCCTATGAAGACACAAGCTTCTATAAATGAAAACAAGGTCACATCTCAACGAAAAACTGAAAAGAAAGGTATGGAAGCCCCGAACATAAAAAATGACAAGGCTCTAGGAAACTTCAATTTGGAAAACGAAATAAATAAAATCAAAATTCCTATTCCCCTTGTTGAGTTAGCTAAAAATCCCATATACAGAAAACAAATCGCCAAAATGATTAATTTTTATGAAGATGAAATCCAGGCCGATGTCATCAACTTAGAGGATGACAAACCTAACATAATATTCGGTCCACACTTTGAGGGTGCAAGAGACATCGTGGCTCCTTTTTATATTACGTTAACCCTGTTTGACCACATTTTCCATAACTGTATGTTGGATTCCAGAGCTTCCCACAATGTTATGCCAAAGGAAATTATGGAAAAGCTTGGTCTTGAAATCACAAGGCCCTATGGTGACTTATATTCTTTCGATTCAAGGAAAGTAAAATGTATAGGTATGATTAAAGACCTAGTGGTAGGTTTGGCTCAAATACCTGCTAAAATTATTCTTATGGATGTAGTAGTCGCTAATATTCCCCCAAAATATGGTATGCTATTATCTAGATCATGGGGTACCAGACTTGGAGGATCTCTCCAACTAGATATGACATATGC
The DNA here is from genome assembly GCA_900067695.1 of Picea abies. NCBI lineage: Eukaryota > Viridiplantae > Streptophyta > Pinopsida > Pinales > Pinaceae > Picea > Picea abies. Next base: position 7,077 of record CBVK0100357721.1, on the reverse strand, counting down.
TACATTTCTAGTTTTCGGAGGCCAATACACTCGTCTTTATAGAGAGAATAGGTTGGAATTTACTGTAGGTGACCCAAACAACCCCAACAATCATCCAGTTTATATTTCTGACCAAGATTTAGGAAATTGTATATTATCTATAGATGACGATTTTGAAGTAGATGTAGATGATAAATGTATAGAAGAAAAAATTGAAAAAAAAAAATAGAGAAAATTGTATATAACACTGGTTTATGGAAAATGTATTTTGATGGTGCTTCGTCTTTCCTTGGAGCCAGGACATAAGCACTTCTTGTAGCTCTCGATGATCAATTTTTTATTCCTTTTTCATATAGGCTTCAGTGGAATGTGGATTGTAAAAACAATGTATATGAGTATGAAGCTTTAGTGCTAGAATTAGAAGCTGGTAGAAGGATGAAAATTAAGAAACTCGAAGTGTTTGGTGACGTAGAGTCAATTATAAAACAGGTGAATCAACAGTATCAGGCTAAGCATCCTAGATTACGGTCTTATAGGAACTGTGTCTGGGATTTAATCGAGAACTTCTTCACATATGTGAATTTTTATTTCATCTCGAGATCTGAGAATCAACAGGATGATGCTTTGGCCAAAGATGCATACACTTTCACACCCCTGACCGTTTTTAATTAAAATATCATATACAAATGAGACATCACCCTTGAATACCAAATAACATACAACATTGGTAGGTTTTTGAAGACGATGAGCAGCTTCGAAAGTTTCTAGAATCATTAGATGAATTTGCAAAAACACATACTGATAAAGAAAATTAAAATGATCCTATTTGGATCATGCAAGAAGGGGAGGATTCTAAAGAATTTCATGATAAAATTGCAAATCACCGAATCCTTGTTCTCAAGAACAACCAAATTCCCAAGGGTCTAATCCCTTTGGAAATACCTTTTAATCAAGATGATATCCCTTCAAAAACTACCCTACAACCCCAACTAGAGGAGGTTGAAGATTGTAATATAGGAACTAAAAAAAACCCCCGAATGGTTAAACTATCCAAATATTTATCAACAGAAAACAAAAATAAATACATGGAGTTGTTAAGAAAATATAAATATGTTTTCGCATGGTCGTATGAAGAACTGAAAAACATATGACACTTATGTGATCGAACATAAAATACCCCTCAAACCAGGTGTCAAACCTTTTAAACAAAAAATTCGACAATTTAACCCAATTTTATTACCTGTTATCGAACGAGAAGTCAAAAAACTTCTCGGCGCTAAGATAATTGTACCCCTAAGATATTCTAATTGGGTAACTAATCTGGTCCCAGTTAGAAAGAAAAATGGGGAAATTAGACTATGTTTTGATTTCAGGAATCTTAATAAATCTTCTCTCAAAGATAATTATCCTCTACCTAAAATGGACCATGTTCTTGAAAAAGTAGTAGGGGCTAATAGAATGTCAATGATTGACGGATTTTTAGGATATAATCAAATTTCTGTCAGTGATCTTGATAAAGAAAAAAACGCATTTACCACTCCTTGGGGCACGTTTATGTACGATAAAATGTCGTTCGGACTAGTGAATGCAGGTGCTACTTTTCAACGCGCAATGGATATTGCTTTCGTTGGCGAACGGGACAAGTTTTTAGTCATATATTTGGATGATCTTACTGTTTTTTCTAAATCGGATGAAGACCATATGATTCATCTCAAACAAACATTTGAAAAATGCCGCAGGTTTGGTCTATCCTTAAATCCTAAAAAGTCTCATTTCACTATGCAAGAAGGCAAGTTGTTGGGTCACATTGTATCTCAAAATGGAATCAGGATTGACCCTAAAAGAGTAGAGGCTATAGATACAATAGCTATTCCTAGGAATGTGAAAGAAATTCAATCATTTTTAGGAAAAATAAATTTCTTGTGAAGACTTATTCCTAACTTCGCTGAAATTGTGAAATTGATTACAGATATGCTCAGAAAAAACAATGAAGTAAAATGGACAACAGAAGCTAAAGCATCCATTGCCCATATTAAGAAGGTTATAAGTGAGGCACCAGTACTAGCGAGCCTTGATTATCTCAAAGATTTTCTTATTTTTTCATTTGCCTCTGAACACACGTTTGTTGTTGTACTCCTTCAGAAGAACGAAGAAGGTTTCGAGCAACCGATAGCCTTCTTTAGCAAAAGCCTCCGAGATGCTGAACTCAAATATAATATAATGGAAAAGGAAGCATATGCTATGGTAAAAGCATTGAAAGCTTTTAGAACTTATGTTTTACATTCTAAAGTGATTTCATATGTACCCACTAGTTTTGTAAAAGATATCTTGGTTCAAGCAGACAGTGATGGTAAAAGAGGTAGATGGCTTGCCAAAATTCAAGAGTTCGACTTGGAAGTTAAACCGACCAAATTGGTAAAGGGACAAGGTTTAGCTAAAATTTTAGCTGAATCCAATTTCAGGGCTCTTGGGATAAATAATTCTCAAGAGGAAGAAGAATGGGTAGACGTGAATGAACTTGAGGATCAAATAGTCGAAAACAGGATCGAGGAGAAATTGGCGTCATCGAATTGGTACAAGGACATAGTAAATCACTTATTAACTTTGAAATGTCCAACTAACTTGTCTCCATCCAAAGCTAGAATGCTAAAGCTGCATACAGTCAAATATTGTATTTCCAAAAAATGATTATATTGGAAAGACCCGCTTGGTTTCCTCTTGGTTTGTCTGGTCGAATCAGAAACAGAAGAAGTTATAGGTCAATTTCACGAAGGAGTCTATGGAGGATACCATGCTTGGAGGGCTACGACATATAAAATCCTGAGGGTTGGTTATTACTGGCCTAAAATTTTCCCATATGTCAATGTTAAGGTACGAGCTTGCAGCCCTTGCTAATTTTTTACAGGAAAACATAAACTACCAGCAATGCCATTGGTCCCAGTCAAGACAGAAGCTCCTTTTCAACAATGGGGACTAGACTTCATAGGTGAGATTAATCCTCATTCAAGTGCTCAACACAGATGGATCCTGACCGCTACAGACTATTTCACCAAATGGGTGGAAGATATCCCAACAAGGAAGGCTACTAATTCAGTAGTTATAGACTTCTTAGAAGAAAATATCTTGTTTAGGTACGAATGTCCTAGAAATATTGTCACAGACAATGCCCGGGCTTTTAAGTCTATGGCAATGGCCATATTTTGCCAGAAATATAATATTGTGCTGGGTCATTCCACAACATACTATCCTTAGGGAAATGGTCTGGCAGAATCTTCAAACAAGAGCTTAATCAGTATAATCAAGAAAGTGTTAAACGAAAATAAAAAGTCTTGGCATTTTCATTTAAAGTATGCTCTATGGGAAAATCAGATAGGCACAAAAAAGTCTATCGGTACTTCTCCCTTTCAAATGGTATATGGAACAGATGTAGTGTTTCCCATAAATCTAGCACTTTCTGTGATGAAACTATGGCTATGGCAAGACGAGAAGGAAGAACCAAATCCTCTCACAAGAAGGATAAATCAGTTGATTGAAGTTCATCAACACAGGGCTATAGTGGATGGAAAGTTGCAGAAGTACCAGGATGACATGAAGATATTATTTGATCGTAAAGCCAAGGACAGGAATTTTCTCCCCGAGGATTTGGTTTTGAGGTGGGATGCTCGAAAAGAGGATTCAAGAAAAAATGGTAAATTTGATCATATTTGGTATGGACCTTTTAAGGTAGCATCTCCTGAAGGAAAAAAATCATTTATGCTTGAAAATTTGGATGGTAAAGTCTTGAATGCCCCTGTCAATGGGCGTTTTTTAAAGCATTATATGGAATAATTAATTTACAGAAACCCTCATTGTATATACCATTTTGTTTTTCATTTTTAGAAAATCTATTCTCATTTTGTAAATAAATAAAAATAAAATAAAAAATTAGTTAAGTTTTTATTAAAAAAAAAAAAAAAAGTGTTTGTTCTTAATACTTTGACCTTAAGGGTTTCACTTAGAACAAGTTTAAAGGCTTTTCGAAAAGAAAAAAAAATTAAAAGAAAAGAGTCCAAAGAGTTATTTTTGAAATCACAACCTATGTTTTCTGGCTTATAGTTTGTTGGATGTCTTCTTTTATACCCTCAGTACTATCTTTCACGTTTTCGGGCTTTCTCATCAAAGTAGGAGAGATTACGTATTAACCTTTGAAATCAACAAATGATTAAATTCAGTAAGACCAGTCTTCATATTTCTTATTCTCTGACTAAAAGTGGTTATGTTTGGGTTGATTTTGAATCTCTTAGGTTTCTTAACAGTTTATTTGAGGATTTAAGCTTGCTCAAAAGAAAACCCCTGAAAATAATATTTCCCTTTTTCTCTACAAACTGAGGGGTTTTGAAAGTTAAGAAAAGATTGGTCTAGAATAATCAAAACAGGTTGACAAACCTCTATTGTAAATTTTTACACAGATAACCAACCCTGATATTTTAAGTATCACTGATTGCCCCCACTTCGTATGCATAAGCTAACTATAAGACAGATGGTGAAAGGAAATTCATATTTGATTTCCCCCATCTAGTCCCAAAGACAATGAAAGGAAATTCATTTAAATGATTTCCCTCGTCTAAATATAAAAGCAAAAAGATAACTTCACCGGGGTACTGAACAGGCCTACTGGCAGTGAAGCAATATCTAAGTATAAATATATAATTAGCACTCGAAGCAGTGAAAGGAAATTCAGTAAAAAGGGACAGATAACTTCATCGGGGTATTGAACAAGCCTGCTGGTAGTGAAGCAATATCTGAGGTGTCTGTAAGGTTGTCATACTTATCTATCACTCTATTCTAGTTATCAGTTTTTCGAAACCAGATATTCGTCTTAAGTCAAGATAGATATCCCCAATTAAAAATTAAAAATTTTATTTCGACTGATGTAAGCCAAAATTTACAAATCTGTTGAGTTTCCTAAGATTGTTCTAATCATTTTAATACTAACTTAAATTCAGAACGAGAAGGAGAATATCATGAAGAAGACTACAACTGAGTTTAAAGCAAATAAGAAGTTTTGAAAAGATTTCAAAGGTTGGAATGAAATCTCTTTTTCCTCTCCTTTAGTAGTTTAGCAGTGATAAACCCTTGACACCATTTACCCAATGAAGGCACTGAGTCTACATGTTCTCCTCTTCCCACAGGGAGACGAGGTCCCCAGTTGGAGCCTATGTTGAAACAGATCTTAAATTTTTTATCCTTAAGGCCTAGATTTTTTTTTTGTGTGTTTTTTGGGTTTTGTCTTTCTTAAAACAAGAATTTCATCATTTCTAAATTCATGATACCCTTTTATAAATTGTTTTTTGGATAACGAACGGAATAAAATTTACAAAAAAATATAAATTTTCCGACGTTTGTTTGAAAAATTATTTAAAAGGCGTTGAAATTTTAAAATTACGATTTTTTAAATTAAAATTTAAAGAATTTCAAGATTCGGGGTTTCCTGCAAACAAATTATTGATGCAAATCGAATCACGAAACCCCTATCCCTGATTTCCCAAAATGTTGGAATCTTAATTTAAAAAAAAAATTAATTTAGTCTCTTCTAGGAAAGGTTAAAGGTTAAAATAATTATGTCGCAATTTCGGGATTCATGGTTCTGTGAGAGCACGTCTCATGTCATCATGTTTCCTGAAATCTCGAGTTCCGAAACACGGTCCATTAGTCACGTTAAATTAAACTATTTCTATTTTTTCCTTAATCGTGATTATTTAGTTAATTAAGATAAGTTAAGTCCTGTTTTAAAAAAAGAAACAAGCCATCGCAATTTCGCGATTTCGGAGATTGGATTTTATTAATAGCACACGTCTCCTGTCATCATGTTTCCCGAAATTCCGATTTTTGAAATCCCGATAAAAGTCTAATCTATAATGAATTTACGTGCTAAAAACATTTAAATCTTAATTAAAGCATCACGATTTCGCGATTTTGCATTTTTGGAAATCGTTTTTTCATCGACTACATACCTCTCGACATCAGGATTTCCGAAACTCCGAAAAATGAAGTTTTCAGCTTTAAATTATGATTAACATTAATTAACCTTTTTCTTAAAAACAAGATTAATGGTAATCATTCTTAGGTCTTCATTTATGTTTCTCTTACCAATTAAGTAGGTTTCTCGTTTTTCTAAAAACCCGAAGGTACTTAAATACGGACATTAAAAGCGTATCTCGGTAAAATATATTCTACATTAAGAGCTTTAAAATTTGTGACAGTTGTGCAAATCTCGTCATTTTTTAAATATATTCAAAATAAACATTCAAATGTCTGTGTTTTCATTCTAAGGTTGAGCTCATTCATCCATTTTCTGTGACAGGTTTTCAATTAAACACAGAAGTCATGGCACCCAAAAAGGCACCGAAGAATAATGAAGACACATAGGAAGGAGATATTATCTCCAATACTACTTCACATGCTATAGATTCTATTAAATCCTGGACTCAAATCTCAGATTTGCTGGAATATGAATTAGAGAATCCTCATCCTGACTCTGAAAATCATTTACGGGACATAGCTGAGTCTGAGCTTCATAAGATCGTTGCGCGTCCGAGGCTTGTGGGATACATGGATATGATCAGTTGGGCTCTAGATAAGGTAGATATCCCAACAAGGAGCATTCTAAATGAGTAAGGAGCTATCATCAGCTCATTCAGACCAGAGCACATTCAAGTAATCTATAAACTCTCACCGAATCATAAACATACTTTTAATGTTGAATTTTTAGCTGAGTTTCAGAGAAAAGAATGTATTGAGGCAGACTAGACATATCCCGATATGATTAGAGGATGGGCGAGGACTGAACAAAAGTTTAGGGCTGATGCTCATGGGATTTATGCTACAACCTCCTTAAATGAATATATGGTTTATATAGCCATTATGTTATGCAGACTTTTCGGGAGAAAAAATCCCTGTCATTTTCATGCAGACTGGGTGCCCTTTTTAGAGGAAGCTTCAGAAGGAAATGGTTTTAACTGGCATAAGATTTTGTTGGATAACCTAACACAAGTAATTTTAAACTACAAAGCAGCCAAGTCAAAGGGACAGCGAACAACTTTTTATATGTCTCCATAC
>CBVK0100357720.1:0-12705 GCA_900067695.1 Picea abies | reverse complement strand
GTACCTTCAGTCAGCTTCAATCTAGCATGCATTTGTCTTATAAATTCATCATGTTGAGTGATTAGACACTGGTTGGTTTGTGAAATCTGGTGGTTCTCATCAAGATTGGCCCAGAGTTGTTGAATTTGTTGTTGTTCTGATCTTCTCGAAGTCTTGACTCATTCTATCCCAGAAAGTGTGTTCAACGGTGTATATCTTCTTTTGTAATTGTTCTACCAACGAACACATTTATCGTAGTTTTTCAGCCAAATTGTCCATAGACCATTGATTGGTAGTGGCAAAAACACCTAATGAACCTACAAATTCTTTCGCGAATTCTGTGTCATATCGATCATTCTTGTCATACACCATTCTCTGCCTTTTAGTTATCAATCCATCTTTCTAGTGTGATTCCTTTCTCACGATGGCCTTCTTTTTCTTACTAAAGAAGAAATCTGAGGGAGGCATCTCTTCAAGTGAGATGGGGGTAAGATCACTTACAAAAATAATTTTGGAAGTAGGGTTTCCGAAGCTGGATTGCAGAGGAGTAAGTGATGTAATGGGAGAAGCAATCTCTGTGGAATGTTGCTACTCCATGGTATTTGAGATGCAAGCGGGGGTAGTTGGTGATGACGGATGTGCAATTTCTCCTTGCTTTAGATAAGCTTTGAGTTGAGCTAGTTCTTGGGGGCTTAGTTGTCATGATAATGAGGCTTATAGTTATTGTGTCAAAACCTCAAAGCTCTTCGCGGTTTCATCAACCTTGTTTTTACCAGAGTGCTCTAGTTCAGAACCTGTAGGCATAGATTCCTATGCAGGAGGAGCGGCTATCGACTCTCCTTGTAGTACCTTTGGAAGATTGTTTTGCCTATGCCTTTGGAAACTAAGGAAACCAACTTGTTGATCTAGGGATGGGGTTTGGAATATGTTATGTACCTCTTCATAAGATCTAACTCCCCTGAATATTTTGTCATATGGGGAGTTTTCATGCACATATCTTTTCATGTTGAATTGGGCCAGGTGGTTTTCTACAATCTTGTGTGGATCGTGCCTTTTGAATTCGATGTCAACCAATTTGAAACCTTCCAGAGTTACAACCTCCACTTTGGAGTGACCGAAATATAGTAATGAAAACATGGCAACTTGAATAGGGAAAGTTGGCCATACCTTTTTATGCACTTCCTTCATCTCTTTGTTGATGTCTCCTATTACTGTCTGGTAGGCCACTTCTATGCAAACCATCCATTTTGGTAAAAATCATGGGAGATCATGGGGAGGGATCGAGCATCCAAAAATTATGATATAGGAGAAATTCTCCTCAATAAAACAATCTACTAGCTTACCCAGATTTCCCATAATCCTATCTAAAATTCAAGGAGGCGGGTAGCCATGTAGGGCTGTATGAACAAGAACCACAACATTGTGACATATTTCATAAAATAAGTCCTTGGATTTTTCTTCCCATAGCCTCAAATGGTCGAAATGAATAAGCACGACACTGGTCGGGGTCCATCTCTAATTCATCAATGGGAAAGGCATCATGAAACAGATAACATCCATGATATAAGTTGACATGTAAAAGGGGTCGGGTTGTCCTTTTGATTATGTTGTTTTGTATTCAGCGATTTCCTTGGCCAAGTTATCAGAAAAAAATTTGGACTAGTTGAAAGTGTAACCCTCTGCCACCTCATGCATAATGGATACCCATTCCATAGAGAAATGAGTAGGGATATTCTTCCCAAACAGTCTACATAGCATCATGGCTACATATATCATGTGTGAATCCAAATATGTTGTGGCATATATACCATGAGCATCTGTCTGAACCTCTCTGGGTGTCCCCACCAAGACTTGACTATATCATGACCTCTTATGGCGTACTGGACGCATTCCTTTTGCTCAAACTCCAAAATAAGTGCAACATTGTATGTGTATTTAGGATTAGGAGATATCTTATACATTACTTGCATATGTTCGGGTCCGAAATAACTAACGATGACCTTCTGATGGTTGATGATGGTTATGGCTTGGATGTCAACCTGCTCCAGGGCCCAACTTATCATGTCATTATAAGGCGCCTTGGTCGTGTTTCTATCTTGTGCAGCTCCGACTATGCTATGTGTCTAAGCTTGGTAGTAAAAGAATCATCTTCTTCCTCGCTGATGCCCTCTAGACAGTTGATGATTTCCCATTCCAAAATTTTGAAAACCTGTGTCTAGGTTTTAGTGGTGTCTATGGCTCGGGGAGTGGTATCAGAGAGAATGTCTACATTTGGGTTTGAATCTTCTCTGGATGCAATAGGATTTTTCATCATTTTCCATGTTTCCATAATCTCTAATAAATCGAGTGAGGTTACCTGTTGCAAAGAAAATCCGTGAGATTTTTAAACTGATAAGAGCTTGCTAATTGCACAAAGTGAAAATGAATTCAAAATCCAACTGCTTATATTCAAATAAGATACATTAATTTTCGTATAGCTTCACTGACGAAAAATTTATTAGCTTTGATAGGAATGTCTACCTGGAGATCCATGATCCATTTCTTGAATCATTACCCTAAATTAGTTATAAATGCCATCAATATTCAGCGGTTCGTGTTCGGGAGTTTTAGATGAGGCAGAGTGAGAATTTCCCGAATCCTGAATCTACAAAGGTTAATCCTTGGATAATCTCTTTTATACTAATCTTTATACGTTTTCTATATGTTCTTTATAGAAAATGCAATTCCCCAAACCAATAGCTAATCTTTATATGTTTTCTTTATACTAATCTTTATACGTTTTCTATGTTCTTTATAGATAATCCCAAAAATTTGATACTAATCTTTATACGTTTTCTATATGTTCTTCTATAATGCAAATGTAATTCCCCAAACCAATAACAATCATCCATGTGTATTCACCACCAATAGCAATCAATGGATAATCTATACACCATTATCCATTAGCCCATATGTATTCACCATGCAGACCAGTAGTAATCAACAGAGAATCCACAGACCAAAAAGTGAAGGGTTGAAAGAATTTAATGTGACTGAATGGTTTCAGATGCAATGAAAACTTCAAATTCGATCCTGTACGTGAAAGAATATAGTGCTACTGATTGGACTTCGCATCGATCCTGTACGTGAAAGAATTTAATGCAAGTGAATGGAGTTCACATGCAATGAGTGTAGATCCGACTTTGGAGTCCACCCGTTCCTATATAACGAAGGCTATGTCATTGTATTTCTCACCTCTTGCTTACCAAATTTGGTCTCCGGTTGAGTATTCCCGTCCTAAGGTATATTAATGTTACGTTTTTACTTTCTATAATATGCAAACTTAGCTTTGTAATGGTATTGTAAGTTGTAGGTATACTTGGTGTTACAACTATACTTTTTTGTTGAGCAGATTTCACAGCCAACAACATGGGTTCAAAGCAAAGCAACCAAGGCGCCAATTTCAACAACCATGTAACACACCTTCCCCCTAGGTTCTCTTTTAAGGGGTGCGACATCAAAATTTTTGTTTCCCTTAACTCTCTCTAGGTTCCGCTTTCACCAAGGTGTAGGTTCTTCCAAACCCATGGGCTCTTTCTCAGGCCCTTTGAAGGATTTGAACATCAGACACTAGCTTTCCATGCTAGGCCCCTTCCTTCATATGACCTTGGGTTGTGCCCAGGCGCCAACTCAAAGGCGCTTCAGAGCTTCTGACTCTGGGTGTTCTCGACAAACCAAACTCCAAATCCGCCTAACTATGAACTCGCGAACACCCACAGACCAAATCTATGTTCCACACTTCTTTCACAACTGATGACTGAGATTTACTTCAGGACTTCAGCATTCAGGAGTTTTGACGCTCTAAACACCTCTTTCCTCTAAATTTCTCCATACCCAAAGTTACAGCTCTAGTGCCACGTGTTTTCCCCAATCAACGGTCGATATCCATCCTTTGCCCCGCTTTGGGAAACTTGTTGTCAATGCTCCTCCGCGTTCTTTCTTCTGGAGTACCAATCCTCTGAAGTAATAGATCTCATGCCACGTCGTCAATCTAATGGTCCAAGGGTATCTATGTGACCGATGTGATCTATGGATCCAAACTTCCGTTCAAGGGTCCCTTGGGTCCCATTGTGTGCCACTCCAAGAGGGACACCTGGAAATGTTGTCACTCGACACATGGCCCCCCACATGATCTCGACGTAATACACGCATCCCCATGATCAAACGGTTGTGAGGGATCCTAAAGAATCCTTAGATCCACGGTTCACATTAACTTCAAGACTTTGGGGGTTTTGGTGTTACCAAACCTCTGTCCTCCTAAAGTGTTCAACGTCAGGCTAACTATATCGTAGATCCAACGGTTGGGATAGTTCCTGGGCATCTTCAGATCTATGACCTAGATTAACTTCAGGACTTCAGGACTTCAGGGAATTCACCTTCTGTGCGGTGAATATGCTCAATTCGTCAGACTCGTGAAGTCTGAAGGGCTCTAAGGGTTAACGCCCATGTTCCTTCTCCAGATCCCATGATCGTGAAGAACTTTATCTCCTCTGAACTAATATCATCCATTCATCTTCCAAACAAAAGGATCTCTCCTTTTCGGGCTTGAATCTTTCTATACTTCCTAAGATTTATAAGCTCCTTAAGTACTTAGGTATTTTGCACTATTTATCCTTAACTTAACACTTAGAGAAATCTTCTGCACACCCCTTGCACTCAATTATCAACTATAAAACTTAAGGGGGTTCTTGATATCTACCCGCCTCGCAGAGACTCTGTGCATGCATGCATTACCTCTCCCGAGCTTAACAGGCTCCTTCCTTTGGAACAACTAGGAGTGTCGGCATGCACACGTGAGGCTATACCCAAGGTCAACAAATTCACAGTTCATTTATTTTAACTTGAGCCACCATGCAGCTCAGGCATTTACGTGTACAAGACAAATAATTCCTTATTTTCTTAAATACACAATTAGGAAAAATTAAAGGGATACAGTATAACCATTGAGAAAACATGCACATCCCTACAAAATTCATAGGATATCCATCTTTAATTCACAGTTACCGCTTAAATATACATGATATGAGAATACTTATCTATTACAGGTTGTATCCAACTAAATGACTATAGGTGTTTTCCTTTCCACCCAACCATAGGCTCAAAGTCATTCATTCTTAGTGCTTTGGCCACCCTCGTTCCAAGCCATCATATCACCAGGTAATTTATGCCAATTCTCCACGATCCTTTCTCTTTCACATCTTCCACGAGTTTTATCAGGTGCTTCCTTAGAATCAAGCTCATGGCCTTCTGCTCAGGTCTCATTCTCTGCATACTCTCAGATATTTCTCTCTCTTTCATGGCCTTGGCGAGGTTTATCAGATGCTTCCTCAACATCAATGTAATGTTCCCAAGCCATTATGACATGAACATCATGACTTTGGTGCATTTTTAAACCTTTACTGAGTGTGGTATTTCCTCAAACACTTTGCTTATTATTGTCTCTTAGGTGGCGCTAGGATTATTCTGATGGTTTTATCATGTGTTTGCAGCAATAGACAAGAAGATACAGTAATGGAACATACCTCAACCATATGAAAGATCAACAATATGATAGACAAGACAAAATACCTCAGATCTGTTATTATTCATAAATAGAAGAAGCCTTTGAATACAAGAATGATGCAGATATGGAATGATCAATAGATGGATCAAATACACATGACAAGAGCTACTACAAAATGCTCTGATAAGATAATGCAAGCCTCCAAAGGCTGAATAAAAATGAAGAAAAATGAAAGAATAGATCTGAGTCATATGAAGTGACAAACCCCCAAGATGGAAGATGCCACACCCTATTGGAACACTGAATAGCCTCAATAATTCGACCCTGCTGCCAAATATGTCCAATCACTTTGGTAAATATGTCAAACAATAGATCAGGTAAAGGCAAGAACAACCCAGGTGCTCAAATCTCCAAGATCCCTCTCAAACTCATGGATCTGACTCTCCTCCAAGGAATGTTGCACCTCCTTGGATGCCTGAAAGAATAGATAATTTGGCCTCCCTCCTAGAGACCTCCAAATGCTCCACAAAACCAATAGAATGATAGATCGAGGCTCAGTTACCTCCCTGGTGAAGTCCCAAGCGAAAAGATGAATATTTGATCTACCAAATGGATGAAATCACTTTCTGAAGTGTGCTCCTCTCCTCCAATTCGTCCCATGCATCCAATAAATCAATTGTGGCATAAAAATCCTCCGGAATGCACTAGATCTAATGGCCAAGACTCTGCAATGAAAATCCAGATGCTAGAATCTCCAGAAGCCCTGCCGATGACCTGTAATTAATCTCCCTCAACGGATGGTGCGCCCCCCTTGCTGGAAACCCCCAATGGTGTGCCCTACTTCTCTTCCTATGACTGTGGCTAGTGTAGAACCCTCTTGCACTGAATAGATCCAAACTAGAATGGTGTGGAGGAGTATTACATCCCCGAGACCAAGATTGGGACAAGCTAGGTCGAATATTTCACCATCGAATCGTCCTCTAGGGTTTGTTAAATAAAATCCCTCAAAACACCCAAGGTATGGGCTCTCTAGATAGAATCCAAATATAAAAATGATAAACATATATGAATGAATCCAAGAGTAGAGGCCCTTTCCTCTCCTTTGTACTTCTTTCTCACCTTGTCTCTCCAAAGTGAATTTTATTTTTAATTATTAATTAATTAATTAAATCACTTGTTGGCCCTTGACCAAGTTTTGTGGAAATGCTAGTCATGTTTGACCAATTTTGGGGACTTCGACAGGCTGGTCGAAGATGGAGTGCCAGGAGAAGTGGAGATCATGGGATCTCACCACATTTTTGGGTTTAGAGTTTATGTAAAGGGTATGGTATGTCGTCCCATGGGTTTACCCATGTTTAGGCCCCATTTGTAATGTATAAATAGATAGCTAGGCGATGTAAGAAGAGGATATAGAGACACTAGATCGAGTAGATCTAAGGGTGTTAAGTGCTAAAGTTTGTGATTGTAAAGGCTTTATCCATATTGTGTGTTGAGAACTTGCAGAGCTAATTGCAAGTGATTGTAAGAAGGCTCTATTTAGTACCAAACTCGGGGAAGGAGGATCTCATGAGCTACACACAGATCTCCTGTCCTATGCGGAGTGGGTCTTGTGGCTCTATGCATTGAATGAAGATAATAAAGAGAAGAAGAGTTGGTGGATGTAGCCCCATGCTGGGGTGAACCACGTATATCTTGTGCTATGGTTCTTTGTGCTATGGTGTTCATGTGTTGATGTGATTTATGCTTAGTGGTGTCATATTTATGTATGTTAGGTGCATCTAATAGAGTATCTTAGTGCTTAGTAATGTGAATGAATGCTAGATCTTCACTATTTCTATGTGTTAAATGCTTGAATGTGTTAGATCCGGTTGAATACTGCGTTGCTCTATAATTAGGGTTTTACCTGTTGTTGGTCACTATAATTGCTTAATTAATTTAAACAATCAAGTGCTACATAAATTTTCAACCCAAGGAAGTCTGTTTATTTCAAAGATAACCATGCACTATATATGCTCAATTCCAAAAGCAACCTAGAGTTGTAGTAAAGGAAACTATATTAATCACACTTGCCTTGAATAAACTGAAGTTATGACTTGAATTACAGGAAAGAAACCTACCTATTGCAGAGCTTAAAGAGATGATTAATCTAAAGAATCCTAGATTACATTAAAATAACAACTGCAACAGGAAAGAACAACTATTCCGTAACCAGAGAACAGAACCCTATTCTCAAGCAGGAACTCCAACACCTTGTTTCCGATTAACACACTTTCATGAAAACATTAATGCATTGAAGGCTAACTCTATCTAACAGAGAACAGGACCCTTAATCCCTTCCATTAAGCAGGAACCTTTAGCACCAGTCTCTGATTAGCACACTCATGGAAATAATTGAAAGCTGACTAATTCTACAGAGAACAGGACCCTTAATCCCTTCCTTTAAGAAGGAACCTTTAGTACCAGTCTCTGATTGACACAATCATGGAAATAATTGAAAGCTGACTAATTCTACAGAGAACATGACCCTTAATCCCTTCCTTTAAGAAGGAACCTTTAGTACCAGTCTCTGATTAGCACACTCATGGAAATAATTGAAAGCTAACTAATTCTACAGAGAACAAGACCCTTAATCCCTTCCTTTAAGCAAGAACCTTTAGTACCAGTCTCTAATTAGCACACTCATGGAAATAATTGAAGGCTGACTAATTCTACAGAGAACAGGACCCTTAATCCCTTCCTTTAAGCAGGAACCGTTAGTACCAGTCTTTGATTAACACACTCATGGAAATAATTGAAAGCTGACTAATTCTACAGAGAACAGGACCCTTAATCCCCTCCTTTAAGTAGGAACCTTTAGTACTAGTCTCTGCTTAGAAAACCTCATAAATTCATCACACAAGATTGCTAATTAAAATGATTATAAACTTCGTGAAAACAATGTAACATTCAATAAAACAAAGTTCTTAACAAGACAGAGTTCAGTAGTGTTTCAGCAAAGTAGAATTCATTAAAAGTAGTGTTTCAGCAAGACAAAAGTTAATCAAGGCATAAACATAAATCACACTAACACACTATAACACTATTGGGTGAATCTTGTGAAGAAGGTGGGCCCTCCCTTCTCACAAGATTCCCCTGAGACGAAAAGGCTAGAGAAGGATGCTCAAAATAGTCTTTTATTCATCTATCAATGTATCATATTACAATCTGAAAATGAAGTATGTCCTTCTCTCTGAAACTTTCTTAGTACATAAAACTAGATATCCTTTCGAATGATGATTTCCTCTTATTTAAGGAGGGAATCCCTTCGATACAATTGATCAAAAAATTACAGATGTATATCTGAGTCCTATTCTTAGTCAGATCGACTTTCTAAACCAGAATAGGATGTCCTAGTCTCCCGCAATAGAATGCTATTACGAGTGTTGAATGAGGCGTTGTTGTTACGGCTGTAGTGACAGTTTCTTGTTACTGTTGTTGCATGTTGTTTCGGCATCGCAAATAGCGGGTTGTTTCAGCTACGGGATTTGCGCTCTTGACTGTTTCAACACTTCTCATGTAGCAGCGATGGTTGGTGCTTGGCTCACGGTGCAGCTGTTGTAGTCAATTTGTGTGAGTTGTTGTTGACCGTGGACTGTGTAACAACTTCCTCTGTGTTTCATCATCGTGACCATGGACTGTGTAACAGCTTCCTCAGCATCGTAGATCATGAACTATATAACAGCTTCTGTGTTTCAGCATTGTCGACCATGAACTATGTAACAACTTCTGTGTTTCAGCATCATCGACCATGGACTATGTAACAACTTCTGTGAATTGTTGTTTCAGCAACAGGCCTCAAATGCTAATCTGCAGTTTGAACTGTTTCAGCACTTATACATTTCTAATCAATGGTTAAGTATGAGAGTGATGTAAAATTATATGAAAAACAGATTAAACATATAGTAATGAGAAGAGACGTTATATACCTTTGGAAAGATAAGATAAAGTGATAATATGAGTTTAAATGTGAGTGATCAAGAGTGTAATAGTGGCAAAAAGTATGGGCAAAAAGGTACATTGTGTGGTCCTAACATCCCCCCCAACTCAAGGTGTTGCATGTCCTCACGCAACTTCACTCTGAATCAGAGTCTGAATACTGACTCTGAGCGTGTAATTTACTCAAGTAGTAGTTGTGGGAGGTACTGTCCATTGGCACTCTGAACCCTTGGACCCGTTGTAACCTTTGCCAAGATGTTGTTTCTGTCTTCTTAGGCAACTTATAATGAATTTGATATCTTTTTATTGGCAACCAGAGGATAGGAAAATAAAACCGGTACCCTATCCAGCTTTTAGCACATTGCTGAACACACTGGATGTAGTTAGGTACCTTGAAGATTGCTACCTCAAGGTAAGTGGGGCTAACAGGATTGTATTCCTGTCTTTTCTCAGTGGATTGCTGCCAAAATAAGTTATTTGTCTGGAGGGAAGCAATCTCTATGGATTTGATGAAGTGTTCACAATCCTGAAGCACTGTTGATTGTAGCTGCTGAACATGTTCAGTCATCCCTGGTTTCTTTAAGAACTGATAATATTCTGTGACAAAGGTGGCTACATTCTGTGGTTCTGGTCTTATCCAGAGAAGGCGGTTATCTTCATTTTTCTTGGCAGCCAAGAAGTCATCTTGCCACAAAATCTGATTGTGGAGAAAGGAGGTGAATGCCCGAATCTGGATATCCCTTACAAGAGGATTAAGGTTCAGCTGCCTATTCTCGGGGATGGACTAGTTATGAAAATACGCCTCACAGAGGAGGTGTTGATCCCTAGCAGATGCTTCTGTATAGTTTCTGACAAAATATGTTGGGTGTAGTATTGCATGGGGTCTGCCTTCTGTAATTGATTTGATCTGAAACCATGTAAGTCGCTCCATAAGAAACAAGGAGTAGTTGCAGGATGGTTTTCTTGTGGCCAATAGCTTTTGTGCCAAATCAAATACCAGGGCCAATTTACCTTTCAAATCTTTGTTCTGTTTCTTAAGGGCACGAGCTTCCTAGTGTGTCTTCTCTAAAGCTTCCCAATTTGAGTAGGTATGATTTATCCAAATTTGCCTGTACTCTTGCAGGCTTTTGGCCTATGTTGCAGCATACTCTTTCTTTCATTTTTGTATTACTGCCTACTCATCCCATGGCTGAGTTTGTGTTTCAGCATTGCAATTAGTAGGGTGAGGTAAGGTCTGAGTAGATTGTTCCACAAAAGTGTGGAGATTGATCTGGTTGGGAGGTGTAAATTCCTCAATAGGCATTGTCTATACAACCTTGTTAACAAAAGCAGGGGTTTCAATTGTTGTAATGCAGGGCTCATTCTTAATCTTGGGAGGTCCTGCTGGTTCTTGTGTTTCAGCTGTAGCTGGTTCTTGTGTGACAGCTATAGCTGGTTCTTGTGTAACAGCAGGTTCTTCCTTTTTGACTACAAAAGTTGAAGGAGTAGGGGGAGCTTCTGACATTGGGACTTGAATTACCTTATAGCCTTCTTGATAGTAAATATCCCCACATTGACAACACATATATTCTTTACATGAGCTCTCTGTTGTAGTCCCTTCTGACATGGTTGTTGTATGAGCTAGGGTGTACAAATTAAGTTCCTTCTCGTATGCTTCCTTTGCCCTGGCTAATTCTTGCTTGTATGCTTCCAGTTCAGACTTTAAAAACTCATTTTCTTGCAAGACAGAGGCCATTGTTGGTTCTGGTTGAGGGATGACTGGTTCTTGTGTGGTAGTCACAGCCTCACTAGCTGGTTCTTGTGGAGCAGCTACAGGAATGGCAGTTGATTCTTGTGTTTCAGCTTCTTGATGTAAGGAAAGTAATGTTGCAGCACCCTGGACCTCTGATTCCTGTATCTCAGTGTCAATATCAGCAGCTGGTTCTTGTGTTTTAGCCACTGGATGGGTAGCTAGTTCTTGTGTTTCAACTACAGAATGGGTAGTTGGTTCTTGTGTTTCAGCTACGGAATAGGTAGCTGGTTCTTGTGTTTCAACTACGGAATGGGTAGCTAATTCTTATGTTTCAGCTACGGAATGGGTAGCTGGTTCTTATGTTTCAGCTACTTTATTTGAGACAGATGATGTCGCAACATCCTGGGCATCTGGTTCTTGTGTTTCAGTTCCCGTAGGTGGAATAGGAAAAGATTCTAGGATTTGGGAGGTTGGAAGTGTACGGGGTATTGGGGGTCTAGGGTATTTGGGGTATTAGGTTGGAATCTTCTCATTAACTATATCTTAACTGTATTACATAAAATTTACATACCTCGCCTTACCTTTTGATTCGTTCTGTAAACAAAATATCATTCCTGTCCATGGTAGTTCTGTAGTAGTCATGACAGAGAATTTTGATTTATTAGATGAATTGTATCAAGGATTTGCTGACTAGAAGGATGAACTATAGTATGAGAGCATAAAAGCTTGTTGATAGATGATGTTGAAAAGTTGGTGTTTCAGCAACAGCAAAGAACGAGTCGAAACAATTGTTGGACGATGTTGTTTCGGTGATGAGAAAATGTGAAGAACTACTGAACAATGTTGTTTCAGCAACAAGCAAAATGGGGCGAAACAATTGCTGGACGGTGTTGTTTCGTTGCTGAAGGAAGTGAAGAATTGTCGGACTGTAGTGTTTTGGCAATAGGGAGAAGGCGAAAAGTTGTTGTGATTGGTGTTTCAACAATGGGGAAAATGGTGAAAAGTTTTTGTAAATGGTGTTTCAGCAATGGGGAAAGTCAAAAAGTGTTGAACAATGGTGTTTCAGCATCAGGAAAAATGGGGCGAAAAAATTGTTGGACGGTGTTGTTTCATCGATGAAGAAGGTGAGGAATTGTCGGACTGTAGTGTTTTGACAATAGGGAGAAAGCTAAAAGTTGTTGTAATTGGTGTTTCGGTAATGGGAAAAATGATGAAAAGTTGCTGACAATGGTGTTTCAACAACAGAAAAGAAAAGGCGAAACAATTGTTGGACGGTGTTGTTTCGTCTATGGGGAAATGGGGGAAAGTGGTAAAAGGTTGTTGAATTGTGATGGGGGGAAAATGTGTGGGGTTGCTAATAGTGGTGTTTCAGTAATGAAAAAAGTCAAAAGTGTTGAACAATGGTGTTTCAGCATCGGAGGAAAGTCAAAAGTGTTGAACAGTGGTGTTTCAGCAGTGAGATCGGAAGAGCGTTTCA
>CBVK0100357719.1:0-12705 GCA_900067695.1 Picea abies | reverse complement strand
AATGATAGAATGGTGGGAGCAGACGATGGCTCTGCAAATCCCCCCTGGTGGCTAACCAAAACCCATGAATACATGCTTGCTAGGTCACCTCGTTAATCCCCCCAACAATGGTCAAGTGGATTAGTGTAAGATCCAAGCAATCATCAAAAATGTAAGGAACCTGATGCATATATAAGAGGGTTATAACGATCAAACATGACGCATACCATGATACCTCAGACCAATTACCTCATGGAGCAAGAGTCTCCTCTGATGCAAGTCCAAGCCGATGGTGATGGAAGCTGCTGCTGCTAACAGGACAAGTCTGGCGAAGAAGAAGAAGGATGGGCCCTCCAGGGCCATGCTCAGGTCAATCCTGCTCATGTCTAGGACCTGTGGGCCTCGAGACATGATCTCCTAGTTATCCCTAGAGATTGGGGATAACACTTCCCAACTACACCTTTAATGGAAAAGCTCGGTGAAGTAATAACAGTTGGCTGGGGTGAAAAGTCATGAGGATCCTTCTTTAGGCAAACAATGTTTTTACTCCTATCAGAATCCGAGCATAGTGGCGGTTGATAGTCATCTTCATAGGGTAAATGTAAGTGCTTGGAGGAGTACTCATCAAAGGCCTCAAGGTAAGACCGAAAATCATTAGGCAAATACTGTACTCGGTCAACCTTGGGTGTTTTTGGACAGTAAGTAAAAATCTCATCTCCCTGTTGCCACTGGTCAAGAGCTTGCTATGATAATTGCAAAGGCAACACTCGGAGATGACTCTTTGTGTCATAGATGGGATCCATATCATAACTAACCACATCCCACCTACGTCTCCCAACATGTATGAACTCGTCAAAATCAGCTATGTCAGAATTAGTATCATAACATGGAGGAGTCAAAACATCCAAATACTTTTGCACTCTCTGTGTCATGAGGTAAAGAACCACTAAAAATTTGGAAGGGGGAATAATTTACCTTGCTTAATCCTTCCTGTGCAAGAGCTTCAGGTATTTGGATAGCTTCATCAAGTGGAAGATTTGCCTCTTCATCTTCAGTTTTGAGACATAGGGGATCTAGCTTGTCCAAGGGTTCCATTTCTTCTTCACTCTCTGAGTCATAGAACAAGGTATGATGAAAAAACTGGAAAGGAAAATGACTTACCTCATTCTCTTCATCTTGTGTAGGAGGGATAGGATCTTGGAGTGCTTCATTAGACTGAGGAGCGGTCACTGGCGCTTCATCCCCATAATTCACGTCTCTAGTTATATCTTTGCTGCATTCTATTGGATTATGGGAGAGCTCCTCTTCAAGGGGTTGATAATGGTCTTCATAAACCTCGTCTCTTATATCAGAGGATTGTTGGTATTGATCATGATATGCTTTCTTGAGATCTTCTACAATCTCAGTGGTGAATCCTTTGTGGTCTAAGGCTACCATGAGGTTTTGAAGGACATCTTCATACGTTTGGCAATCTAGCTTTGTAAGGTCTATAAACCTACTGATGAAGTGTATGGAAGATGATATACCCCTGTCCTTGCAACAACTCTTAAAATGATTTTGTAAGTATGATGGCAGAGTGAGTAAGAACAATTTTATAAGAGCATCCTCTCCTCCCAACTTTATCTTGCTCAAATACTCCAAAAAATTTACTACGTGAGGAGCTGGGAGGCCCAAAAATGATGGAGAGTTGTTTAGCCATGTTGTATCAAAGTAATTTGGGTATCCTTGAAAACTTCTGAAATCAATACTTGGATACATTTGTTCCCAGTGTGCCATGATCCCATAACTTGGAAGTATCACAAAAAGTAAGGTGGCACCCTGAGAAATATTAGTGGAGTCGCCAGATAATTTGCCTGAAATTATAAAAAAAAAGGGGAAAAACACCCAAGTGGAGTCGCCAGGTAAGCTTGTAAGAAAAGGTCTTTGAGGCAAGGCTTACCGAAAAGATCTGTCGTCTGAGGAGAATTGACTCAGTGTTCCCTGGCAATGACGCCAAAATGTTATCGCACAGTTTGTAGCTAGGTCAAATGGCTAGAAGGTATAGGCCAAACTGGCGTAACATGAACCTTCCCCACCCAATGTCACCACAATGGGGAGGTTCTTTCTATTCAGGGATGTTAGCCCAGGGGAGACGTCCCCGGTAACCTGGGGTTTGAAGAGGCCAAAGTGTAAAGGTCATAGAAAAAGTTCCTCCTCACAGGTTACCACCAAGGTCAGATAGTCCGACTAAACAGCCAATAAAGAAGTGTATGCCCAAATGAGAAAACTTGCCCAGAACAAGGCAATAGCAGAACAATATATATGCAGGCTATAATTCAGTGGGTTAGTACTTCATATAACTATCTGACATCAATATGTAAGCAATTAAAACAATAGATATCAATGAGATCAATGTCAATTAATATAGCAATGAAATAATATCAATTCATCAATAAGTATTGAGATGATGTAGCCAACAATGTATTTAATCAATCCCTTTACTCAATAAATGCTCTTAAACCATCATCTAATTGCTTATCAAAGACATATGCTACGTCAAGATGGAATATCCAAGAGTGACGTTAGCCTAATTAGGGTTAGTTTGTTAGTTAGGGTTTCAAATTTAAGAGTTTTGAGAGTTGTTTCAATCACTTTCACTTCAACGTTGGAGGATAAAGATCAGTGCCTAGGGTTATGGAGTCAAAAAATGAAGGATGCACAAGTTGAAGGGGATGAGATTTAAAGGACAAGAGGGAAAGGTTTCAAAGTGCTGCAATGGCAGGGCCTTGAAAACAGAACCCTAGGGGAGAGAGGCTCACTTCGGTGTTGCTTAAGCAAGGCCTCGTTCTCTCTCCTCCTTTTCGGCAAACAGCGAACTCAAAGACAAGCAAAATCAAGACAAGAGAGTTTAAAGAGGGAGAGTGTTGCAAAGGCAAGGCTCTTTCATCAAACCCTAAAAGAAAAATGGCCCTAGGTGTAGATAACCTAGGCTCGGGACGTCCTCTTTCTCTTGAAATTTAAAAGTATGGCTAGCCTAAGCGAAGAAGATAGAATGAGTGTAGCAATGGCTAGGTTCTCTTCTTCTTCTTCAATGGTTTAAAAGGTTTTTCTATCAGGGGACATGAGACAACGACCTACTTGTGTGTTTGTCCCCTAGGGTTTTGATTCAACAATGTATATATACAAATAGAATGCAAGAAATTAAACTACAACCATTCAATCAAGAAGTTTTGCAGAAAAATACTTACAAATCATCAAGAAAATAGCATGAAAACCCTAGTTGTAAACCTTCCTTCGAGAAAAACACCATAAATTGCCAAAAATCTCCTCTCCAAACAAGTGGGCCTTCCTCAAAATAGCCAATAACCCCAATAGGGCGCAAAAATCAGACCTCACTAGGAGAGTGAGTGATGTATTATTTTGAAATGAGGGAAAAACTCCTCAATATATAGTGTATCATGACCTCTAATTAAAATTAGGTCATTAAAAATAGCCGACAAGTCTACAAACCAAAATCATACTGTTTTTACATTAAATTGTTAAATTAAAGCCCTAAATGAGCATAAGCAAGACGTCAAGCCCTACTGAGGGCGACGTTGGCCCTTTTTAGTGCAAAATCCAGCACAAATGACAAAACGTTGGCCCTCTTTGGGCCTCCAAACCCTGCCACATGTGCCCGCTGCCTTGTCAGACTGCCACACTCTCAAGATGACGTCAATGGCTCCTAGGTGACGTCCTAGGCCATCAAAGGGAGACATTCCACCTGAAGTGGGTCAACCCCCCTGGGCTGGGCTCAGCCAAAGTGTCCCGGATGGAACGTCCTTCTTCTTCTCAGGTGCAAAAGCTCAATCAAGCACTGTCCTGTCTCTGCCCCTGATGGGGTCCCAGCAACCATCTGATGGGCTCTTCAGCCTCATGGAGGTCCGAACTAATCATCTCCCCATGTGTACCGGTCCAACTGGTACCTGTCCGTCGGGCATGGTCCTGCACATCAAAGACTTCGCCCTCGATGGGCTCATTAGTCACAGGGATCATAACAATGTTAATCACGTTTCATCATTAAGGTTATCAAACACATGCATAAAAACCCTGATATATCATTCAATAGCTCAATGATATTACAAAGACCTACAATGGAAAGCTGAAGAAAAAGACAAAATACCCTATTGGGCTAGCATCCATAGGGAACGGAAAGTCTCCAAGGGGGTATCATCCAAGCCATGTAAAACGAGGTGATGTGGTCAAGGGATGTCCAGACATACGGGTAGAGTGAAAGACAGGGATACATGGTATTACTTGTGGGTGCCTTTGTAGAAGGCGAGTTGTACCTGTCACGGATGCAATTCTTTCCAAGCCCTTTATTGCCTTTATTATTTTCTTTTCTTTATTGCTTTCTTCTTTTTTTATTTCAAGGACTAACTAGAGGACACTGCCTTGGCGTGGTGACCAGAGCTAACAGTGTTACCCACAAGCACTTTCACAGAGATGATAAGGCTGGCTTGTGATGAGACCCCCTTTCCCTTGGCCATGCAACCAAAGGTCACCGCCCTGGCGTGGTAACCGGATAATGGCAATGTCATACTGCTAGGTACCCATGAACATAATAGGCTGGCTCGTGATGAGACCCCCTATCCTCTTGGCTAGGTCTTGTTTTGCTATTTTTCTTAGGGTCCCTCTTATTTTTTGTTGAGAGGCCTTTTATTGCCTTCTCGGGGATCCCTGGGCGAGGCATCTCTAGGTTTCATTTTTATGGCTTTTATCTTTTACCAGCTACTTTTACCTTCTAGGCCTTTAGCCCCTTCTTCCCACGAGATAAGGTGCAACCCTACAAATAGATCATCCTAATGCCCGAACTAGGGGAATGGGAAAGATGAGTGGGAGATAGATGAAAAAGTGATGATATAATGGGAGCAGACGATGGCTCTTCATAAATCCCCCCGGTGTCAAACCAAAACCTATGGGTACAGGCTTGCTAAGACATCTTGTCAATCCCCCCAACCATGGTCAAGTGGGTTAATGTAAATCCAAGCAGTTGTCAGAAATAAAAGGAGTAAGATGCATATATCTAAAGGTTATAATGATCAAAAGTGACACATACGATGATACTCGAACCAATTACCTCATGGAGCAAGAGTCTTCTCCGATACAAGACCAGGCCGATGGTGATGGATGCTGCTGTTGCTGACAAGACAAGTCTGATGAAGGAGAAGAAAGATGGGCTCTCTAGGGCCATGCTTAGGTCAATCCTGGTCTCGGTACTCCATGTCTAGGACCTCTGAGCCTCGAGACATGATCTCCTAGTTATCCCTAGAAATCGGGGATAACACCTCCAAACGATGATTTCACTATAGGAGAGTTTCGGGGAGGTTTTCTTCTAAAGGACTTGGGAGGATTGGTATACCTCCCTGAGCTTTGTGGAGTTGCCAGATAATTTTCTTGAAACTATCGAAGGGATGAGGGGATCACCCTCAGTGGAGTCGCCAAGTAAGCTTTGTAAGATAAAGGATTTTTGAGAAAAGGCTTACCAAAAAGGTGTCGTCTTGAGGAATATTGACTTAGTGTTCCTTGGCAAGAACGCCAAAATGTTATTGCACAATTTGTACTTGCCCAAAAGCCCAAGGCAAGTGGGTAAAGAATTGGCGTAATTGGGAATAACCTATCACTGTCACCTTAATACGAGATCCCTTTCTATTTAGGAGTATGTCAAGACTACCCTAGGGGAGACATCCCCGGTGACTTGGGGGTTTGAGAAGGCTAAGGCAAGTAGTCACAAGGAAACTCTTCCCCTCTCACAGATCACTCAAATCAAAGGGTTCTTTATGTCTCATAGAGATGAATTAAATAAATAATATTATGTACCTACCTAGAACTAGACAACAAGGGAAAAAGGGGCACTTTTCAAGTACCAAAATGATTGTTAGTACTTCATAAGACAATGAACCTTCAAAAAGCAAGCTAGCTGATATGAATTTGCAGCACTACAATAGTTTATAACAACAATTAGTATTTTATAACAGTCACAAGAATTATGCCTTAAAAGTGCTTGAACATAACAAGAAGAAATAACTTTAACCTAGCTGAATGATAAAAACTTGTTTCAAGCAAGTTTGGCAATGTCTAGCTAGCAAAATAAGTCACTTTTGCAAAGAATTTGCTGTAGTTAGATGGCTGTAGCAATATTTTGCAACATCAGCAAATTCTAACGGTCAAAAGTGCAAGAAAACACCATACAAAGTTAGCACTTTCCTAGTAGATTGACTAGTAATTATCACAATTGAGTTTTGAATGAGTTAAGTGCAAGTTGTGTAGGGAAATGTATCCAATCATTGTATGTTTGTATGGATGTAGCAATGTTTTGCTACAACAAGAAGTTAGCTTGAGAGTTAATCTAGTTTAGGGTTAGCAAATGTGTGATGAACAAAGATTGTTCATACAGAAAACATCCAGTATAAATAAGACAATACACAATAATCCATTTAAGAATAGTAAATATATTTAATAATAATTGAATAAGAATGAATAAGATGATCCTTACAATGAAGAATGAGGGCTTGCTTATATACCCACGCAGGGGTGCCCTTTACCAATAGTCATGTCCTTGAGACATGTCCTTTCATTATTAATTATTATTTAATCATGATCTTACTAATATCTATTTCATATGTATATTTATGTTCATAACATTGCCTTCCCCTTAAAAATGCTTTCTCCTCAAAGCATATTAATGAAAGGCTGGATGACTTTTTCTTTGACTTGTAATGTCCTGTCATCCATCGTTCTGGGAGCTGTTGTAGTTGACGATACCAAATGATATGAGTGACGAAGAGATGAGGAGAATCGTCGAATTGTGAAAGAGTCTGCCCACCCTAGTTCGATCTTCTGCGAAACTGGGTGTTTATAGGGTTCTCGTTTTGGATAATATTGATATTCTAACTAGTTAATATATCTACTCTTATGATTTGATCGTCGAGAGGGAATTCTTATAACATGATTTCCCCTTATCATACTTGTAGCATTTTCTTTTTTTGACTTTGATATGTGGTTTTCTTCATGCGTCGATGTTTCCTTGTTAATCGCTGAATTTTGATTAGTAAGTTTATTTGGAGCTTCCATTGTTTGTTCTTCGACATCTGACGTTGTCTTTTTTCTAGTTGATTTTGTAATTTCTTGAGCGGTGCTTTCTTCATGACCTGATTTGTCGATATGTTTAATGTCTAGATTTTCAAGTTTCTCTTCTTTAAACTTTTTGATTTGTTCTAGTAACAACTGATTAAGGTTCTTCAAACGAGAATTTTCTTGTTCTTTCTACGTGAGGTGTTATCCCCCACTTTTAGGGATAACTAAGGAGATTATGTCTCGAGGCCCACAGGTCCTAGACATGGAGTACCGAGAGCCAGATCGACTTGAGCATGGCCCTGGAGGGCCCATCTTTTCCCCCTTTCAGTGCCTCCACTTTGTCAGCAGCAACAACATCCATCACCTTCGGATTGGTCCTGTATCAGAGATAGTTCTTGCTCCATGAGGATAGGGGGTCTCATCACGAGCTAACCTATTAGGTCCATGGACACCTAGCGGTATGACACTACTAGCAGCTGGTTACCATGCCAGGGTAATGGCTCTTGGTTGCATGGCCAAGAGAAAGGGGGTCTCATCACGAGCCAACCTTCTCATCTCCGTGAAATTGCTTGTGGGTAACATTGCCACCACTGGTCACCACGCCAAGGCAGTGTCCCCTGATTAGCTTCTTGAATAAAAAGCAATAAAGAGAAAAGAATAAAAAGGCATGAATGGGCTTGGAAACATTTGCATCTAGGACAGGTGCAGCTCGCCTTCTACAAAGGCACCCACAGGTAATCCCTGCATTTCCCTGCTTTCATTGCACCCCTTGTCAAGACATCCCTTATCCACCTCTCCCATTTACATGACTTGGATTTAATCTCTTCCGGAAACATCCCTTTTCCAGTGGACACTAGCCCAATAGGACGCCTTGTCACTTCCTCCAAACTTGCATTGCAGATTTGTATAATGTCTTTGAGCACTTGACTGGGGTAAAAGGGGTTTTATGCACATGTTTAATAGTATAGATGATTAGATGTGATTGACATTGCTATGATCCCTGTGACTTATGAGCCCATGGAGGGCGTATCTGTTGATGTGCAGGATCATACCCGATGGATAGGTACCACATTGGACAGGTACACATGGGGAGATGATTAGTTCGGACCTCCATGGCGCTGAAGAGCCCACTAGATGGATGCTGAGACCCCAACAGGGGACAGAGACAGGACAAAGAGGTTTGCACTGGAGAAGAGGAGGATGTTCCACAAAGGCACCATGGCAGAGCCTTACCTAGGGGGGTTGTGCCCTCTTCATTGGAACATTGGCCTTGGAAGGCGTAGGATGTCACCCAGGAGGTTCATGACATCATCCAACTTTATGGATGTTTTGGGGAGACAGTCATGGCAGTTTGGCACGTGTGGCAGATTGGACAAGCCCAAGGAGGGCTAACGTTTTGCTCCAGGAGGCTACATTTGCCATAGAAAGGGCTAACGTCACCCTAGAAGGGGCATGACATCTTACTTTTGCTTGATTAGGATTTAATTTATGACAATTTAATGTAAAACAATATTATTGTGTATTTTGGCCTTGTCGACCTTTTGATGACCTAAATTTTAATTAAGGTCATTGGTATTGTATATATTAAGGGTTTTCACTCTCATATTTTCATGATCTTTCACTCACACATTAGTGAGGTCTGAAATTTGTGCCCTCTTCTAGGGTTTTGGCTGTAATTTTGAGGCACACTTGTTGAAGGAGACTTTTTCTTGGCATTTTTGGCATTTCTCTTGGTGGAAGGTTTACAACTAGGGTTTTGCTACATGATTTCCTGGTTTATGTAAGTAAATTTCTGCAACACTTCTTAATTGAATGGTTATAGTATTGTTTACTTGCATTTGTTATTATAATTTGCTAAATTAAGCCCTAGGTGACAAGCACATGCTAAGGTCCTTGTCTCATGTCCCTACTAAGATTAAGGGCTATTTGATTTGCTGAAGTAAGATAGAGCCTTGCCATAGCAACACTCTATCCATATTCTTCTAGCCTAGCCGTTTTTCACCTTGTATTTGAGATAAGGAAGGAGAAAACGCACTAAGGCCTTGTTGATATAATGTAACTGCAAAGAGTATTCTTATTATTATTGTTATTTTATTCATAGGATTAATCCCCATTGTGGATTAATCATGTTGGTAGTTGTATTAGGACCAAATCCCCTTTTGCAGATTGGTCAACAGACAATTGTAATAGGAAGAATAAGAAATCGTCCCCAGCAGTTATTATTGAGACCCATAAATAAATTAAAGGTGGGTTTACCCACCCAGAGCGAGAGGTCGGCCCTGCCAGTGAAGACCCTGTTAGAATATAGAAGATGGTGTGCTCGTTTTACCATTGACGATACCTTCGTCACCCAACCATAGGCCGAAGCCTCCCTCCGAGCACCTTAACCTTTCAACTGAGAATTCCTCTGGAAGCAAACCCTAGGTTAGATAGCCAAATAAAGAGTAGCGCATCAATCCCCAAGGATAGCGCATCACAAAAAGCTGATCAGATAGTCCAAACCCTAGCCAAGAGATATTCAAGCCAAAACTGAGAACTAGCTGCTGCTGCAGCTGCAACTGCAACCCTCCTCCAAACCTGCGCACTAGACTGCAACTGCAGTTCGCACCAACTGGGAAACTGCAATTATGAGATGCTGCAAATGAGAACTGGCGCCCTGTATTTATAGTAATCCTGCTAGTTTTGCTGGGGCCAACTTCTCCTTCTGGGTATGTGTCTGTTTAGTATATTATTATTATTTCTGGCCGACTTCTTCTCTTGGAGGCTAATAGCCTAATATAAATTATCTTCTTAAGCCGACAAGGCTTTTAGGGTTATTAGCCAACTCATTAGGGTTTCTCTTGCTTCCCGGAGTCTTCTATTCTCGTCAGGTTCACATGTGGGGGTAAATACCTCCCGCAACTACCATAATATTAACACTCCCTCCTAGCTAGAGAGGTATTTACAGGTAATGGACTTGAGCACAAAATATACCATTTACCCGGTAGCATCAATATAGTC
Organism: Picea abies; assembly: GCA_900067695.1. Classification (NCBI taxonomy): domain Eukaryota; kingdom Viridiplantae; phylum Streptophyta; class Pinopsida; order Pinales; family Pinaceae; genus Picea; species Picea abies. Next base: position 2,631 of record CBVK0100357719.1, on the reverse strand, counting down.
ATCTAGAGTATTTCATGACTAGATCATGAGCATCACCATCATGATCAACTGCATCATCTCTCGAAACCGTACTTCATCTGAGTAGTTAGATATGATGCTGGATAAGTCACTCTCACCATAGAGTGATACAAGAGGAGTAAAAGCTCTGAATTGTTTTTCGTTTGGAAAATCTCTGTTCATCATTCATTTGAATCATCATTATCTCCAATAAACTGCTGATAGTCTTCAAGGCAATTAGAACGAGGATAGAACACACCTGTGTCTATTCATAGTAGTACATAACTACAATCCAGTGGTTCACTACCACATCAAGTAATACATAAGTACTTGATCAACAACGTATGGTTGCGAACGGTGAAACATATTCACCACAGTAGTCCTCACCTACTGTCATATAGTCTTCATAACAAACATCTGAGAGCATCCTGCATAGAAACATTGTTATGATAAAAACTGTATCATCTGGGCCAATCTTTCACTCACGTTTGTGAGATCTGAAAGAATGTTTGCCCACAGTATAGAATATCAACAATAATCATCTGGGCCAATCTTTCACTCACGTCTATGAGATCTGAAAGAATGTCTGCCCTCAATATAGAATATCAACAATAATCATCTGGGCCAATCTTTTACTCACGTCTGTGAGATCTGAAAGAATGTCTGCCCTTAATATAGAATATCAACAATGGGCTATCTGCCCCATTTTTCTTAACCAAGGAAGAAGGATTATTTATGATTTCTGAGCCTGGACCATTTCTCACCCTGGGCCATTCCTCCGACACTAAACAAAGTGTAACCTGGAGAGAATGAGTCTGCCCTCGAGAAATGTTTGGACCATTCCTTACCCTGGGCTATTCCTCTGACACTAAACAAAGTGTAACCTGGAAGGAATGAGTCTGCCCTAAGGAATGACTGTCCTGGACTATTCCCCACCTTGAGCCATTCTTCTGACACTAAACAAAGTGTAACCTGGAGAGAATGAGTCTGCCCTCGAGGAATAACTGTCCCTGATTGCTGAGCCTGGATTACTCCCCACCTTGGGCCATTCTTCTGACACTAAACAAAGTGTAACTTGGAGAGAATGAGTCTACCCTCGAGGAATAACTGTCCGAACCATTCCCCACCCTGGGCCATTCCTTTGACACTAAACAAAGTGTAACCTGGAGAGAATGAGTCTGCTCTCGAGGAATAACTGTCCCTGATTGCTGAGCCTGGACTACTCCCCACCCTGGGCCATTCTTCCGACACTAAACAAAGTGTAACCTGGAGAGAATGAGTCTGCCCTCGAGGAATAATTGTCCGGACCATTCCCCACCCTGGGCCATTCCTCCGACACTAAACAAAGTGTAACCTGGAGAGAATGAGTCTTCCCTCAAGGAATGTCTGTCCTGCATCAACCTCCAAAACGGACGATTCTTCGAAACTGCTCACAACTGTGAACTTCGAAAGAATGACTGCCTGGCGAGGCGGACCATTCTACTTGACCACTACTCAGAGTGACTGCCAAGAAGAATGACTGTCCTAGACCACTCCCCATAATGGGAAGTCGCTGTCTATGATACATCAACAATCAGTCTGCCTCCCATGTTAACTACAATGGGAAGTCACTGTCCGTCAGAAATCTCAATCCACTTTCCGAACAGGAAAGCATCTGTCCAATCTGGACTATTTTTCAATTACAAAGATAAATGATATTTTCAATGCTCCCTCCTAACTGGAGAGTTATTTCAATCACAAAAATAAATGTTTGCGTACCTTCTTCTAGTTTGGAGAGTCTTCCCTTCCAGCTAAGAGAGTTATTTCCATGAGCTCTAGCTTGAGTATGCAGGTTCTTTCATCTTGAATAGAAGCTTTACCAAAATGTATGCTTATTTGCTCATCTGCGGAGATATGTATTGGAGAATATCTTTCTCCTTTCTGGACTTCATCATGGATAATGTAATGCTTGTACTTTAGTATGGAATACTGTGAAGGCTTCATGTAGATCTGAACAATAGAGTATATCATAGTTGGAGAACTGGAACATATCCATGTGGTACTTCTTCTGTCATCATGAGATCTGATCTTCTTAGTAGTCATCTTGATGTTATAGGAAATCTTCACCACGCTTCTGCTGTGCACTAGAGGTTCTCCACCAAGTTGTCTTCTTCTTATCTGCATACAGGAGTCTCTTTCTGGTATGTCTCAACGTCTTGAGCCTGCTCTTCATTCTTTCTTCATTCAATTTCTCTAGAGAACATTCTTTGCATTCATCTGATGTAGAATTCCAACTCATGGATGTTGCGGATCATATAATGACTTATATAGAGATAAGTCTGGTGTACTGGAACAATCAATCATCATAGTCTTCTCCCTCCATCTGGGAGAACCTCTGGTTCTGGATCTCGCAATGCTTTCATTCATAAGTCTTCCATACACTGTTCTTCAGCACGACTTTCAGTTCTTCTGCTTGATTGCTTTTAGTGAGTTCATATCAGGCTGGTAATCTTGTGATTCTTGAATTGCTTTTAGTGAGTTCATATCAGGCTGGTAATCTTGTGATTCTTGATAAAATGACTGGTTGTTCTGGTTCTTCTTTTTCTTTCTTGGAATCTTTATGTTCTTCTTCATGTTTTTCTTTTACTTTTGGGT